>CAJHQP010000165.1:0-256544 GCA_905132765.1 Moricandia arvensis | reverse complement strand
CATGGTCTATTCCTTGAAAACGTTTATACTCGGATTTCATTTCGTCTTTTACAATCGTATCTTTCCTTAATATCGTTTTATTTATATTGTTTATGTCAATTCGGTTTTCCGACTTCTACAAACTAAAGAATGAAAAAACGTCTACAAAGTTTTCAAATAAAGTATTAACAAATCATAGACAGAAACAACTTTGAAAAAGTTTTCACATGACATTTCAACAAAAATTTGAGAAAGGTGCCTTAAATAAAGTCGACTGGGACCTTTGAGTGACGAGTCTAGTGACAAACGAGAGGATAAATACATCCTAGTAAAAACATCGTCTTTTAGAAAGACACATAGGTATGATTATGTTTTGGCACCATAATTAGTCTGGAATTAGTAGGTAGATTTTTTATTTAATTAAATATTTATGTAAAGCCTCGATCATCTATGGCTAATAAGATTTTTAAGTCTGTTTTTTTAAGGCTTAAAAATCTTGTTTAATGTCCGTGGAATCACAACATGACATTTTTCTGTGTTTTGGACTCCCTTATATGTTATCGCGAATTATTTTTCGATAGGTCACCCTTCCTTCACTATTCCAGCACAAACACGCCTAATTCTGGATTTCCAAAAGGACGTGTACCGAAAAAGGTAAACCCATTTTGGTCACATATGTAGTCAAATCAATTCTTTTAAGGTTTTTCATATACCCCAAACTAGGATGTTACAATTCATCCATTCTCAAAGAACAAAATATCTCTGTTGCACACCAAGATCGTTACCCATGTTAGTCTAAGACCTCAATGACTTCACACTCGTCTGGTTTCGATCCTGATATCACTTGTAACGCCTCGACCATCCACGGTTGATGCGCTTTCCACATCCGTTCTCTGAGCCTGTGGATTAATTTTTCGAAGGCTCGAAATTCTTATTTATTGTTCTTGCAATCACCATATCTATCCGTGTTTTGGCCTCACTCACACGGTATTGTGAATCACTTCTCGATAGCTCATTCATCATTCCATTACTCTAGCACAAGCATGCTTAAATTTGGATTTCTATATGAATGTGTGCTGGAAAAAGTAAACACACTTTGGTAACATAGATACTGAAATCAATTTTCTTAAATCTTTTTATATACGAAAACCAAAAAATTAACATACCGTCCATTGTACATAAGGATCCGCGGATCGAATGAACGGACGTGAAAAGCCTATTAACAATGAGCGATGGCGGTTACAATTTAATTGGCCCAAAGCATGTGGACATACCTCACTGTCTTAATCACATGGGAATTAGTCCAAATAAATAATTTGTAACTCAAAATGTTCAGAAATATTCAAAGTAGAATAATAAACACTCCTAAAACAAATCTCATACAAGACACTAATCATGCATGTGTTTTTCCAATATATTAAGAACTTGAATGATCAGCATAATAAAGCAAAGTGACGGCTTAGCTGTTTGATTTTCTCTTGAGCACTATGACCCAAGTGACGGCTTCCAAGAGCAAAGCTATGCCTCCAAGGCTTGCGATCACTGCAATGTAAGCAGTCTTGTATGTGTCTTGTGGGTTCAAGATGCTAAGACCTTTGAATACATTAATGATCCCAAGGATGAGGATGGAATAGCCGAGTCCATGGTGGTAGATATTCCAACAGAATCTGTACTTGTGGTCTTTCTTTGGCCTTAGAAGCATCGCAAACATCTAAATGATGACAGAAAAGATAAGAAAGTACTCTCAAGTTCAAGAAACATAGTCAAAAGCAAATGGTAAAACAGAGCCTGATGTTAAGTTAAAGGAAATAATAATTTTAACAAACGTTAGTGATTGGTATGAAAGCCAAAGTAAGGAAGAAACATGTCTCTTTTTTCTTCTTTTTTTTTTTGGTCAACAGAAGAAACATGTCTCTTAAAATTAACTTTAAAGCGGTAAAAACAGAGCCTTATGAGATAATTCTGTAATTTACCTGAATGGTGGCGAGAGAGAAGAGGGCGATGCCGATGTTACCGTGACTAGCAAAGCGAATACCTTCGGACTCGCGGCCCAGCTTGAGTCCAGTGGCCCAACCAGCAACGCCGATGCCGTAAGCAGAGAACTGGCAAGAAACGTGGAGGTAAAACCAAGCAGGATCTACGGATTCAAATATCCTCATGTACCTAGCTATTATAGCTCCGACCGGAAACAGAATCCCCCAACTCATGGCGTTTAATATCCCATGAATCTGCACAAAATTTAGCTTCAATTCCACTTCTCCCTTCAGTCAAAAATAAAAATAAAATTCCACTTATTTATTTATTTATTATAGAAAACTCACATTTCTCTTCTTGACCATAGAATCTCTCCCTCACCTCCACCGCCGCCGTTGTTATCGCCGCTTAAAACAAGAGGACCTTTAGAATCAAGATTCGGCGTGTCGAAATCGTGCTTCCTTATCATTCCCTCGGGACTCACTCCGGGACCGACTTGCCAAACCTGATTCACCTTCCCCTTCGCCGCTAAATCAGACGGAACTTTAATCCTCGCGAAAATTCTCAACGTTCCTCCGTCTCTCAACGCTTCCTCTGCTTTCATGTCCCAAACGTCAAACGCTAGCTTCGACGGAGTAAGCGTGCTGTAAGAGCTAATGTTTAGCGTCTTCACGACCGCAACACCTTTATCTGGGTCCTTGTAGGCGACTAAGGTTTGAGCTCCAGCCATACCGGTGGCCTTTGGATTTATTGCCCAAGCGATCCATCCGCCAGGCTTCGACGGCGGAGCGGAGAAGACGACGGTGAGGGTTGTGTTTGCATTGTCGTAGGAGTAATGGAGGAAGGCTTTATGTTGAGGAAGGTCTAGGCAATGAGTGTAGGTCTTGTCGCCGGAGAATGTCTGTGACTTGCATGTTTGTGAGACAGACGGTGAGATTAGCAGAGCCAAGAAAAAAAAGGAGAGAGAGATTCCGACGAAACAAGAAGCTGGCAACTTTTGATGGGTTGTAGTAACCGTAGTAAAGCTTTTTGGCTGAATAAATACACAAAACTAGCATGTGTTTAGGTGTTTGATATTTTACAGATATTAGATTCGTTTCAGTTTTTTTTTTTTGAATAGAATGTAAAATTAATTCAAACCCAAAAAAAACCGTTTCCTGTACAACCAGTAGCTAATATAACTGCTAAAAATTAAAAGCTAAACAAAGATTGGGACTTGATTTTGGATTACACTATCGGTCTGGTGGCAAACCATTGGGTTAGTCCAAGATTCGTTTCAGTTTTAGTATTTGTTTTTGAAATATAACAAAATAATTTTTGATTCTAGAAGGAAATGAAAAAATAAAACAAATTCAGAGTAAGATCTCTCAGTTATACATTACACCAAACAATGATTTTTTTTTAATATACATAAAATAAATATATTTATAATTTATTTATTGAATTGATGTAAAATATGGCAGGTCTTTTAATTATTTTCTTTCTTAGTTTTGTTCCCAAAATAACACACAAAAATTAAAGTCACCATATCATTTTCATTAAATGATTAAATGACAATTCTATGTTGTTCAAAAAGACTATTCTATAATCATTTGTAATTTTAATTAAACATAAAATTAAAATTAAAAAAATCTAAATCCAATATTTTAGAGAAATTGTCAAAAATACCACTTTTCTTTTACCACTTTTCATATTTATCTTAATCACTTTTACCCTTATTTTTTAAGAGGAAAAACACACTTATATCCTTTGGATTAAATAATCTAAGAATTAGGGTTTAGAGTTGAGAGATGGGGTAGGGTGGGTAGGATTTAGGAATGTAAAGTTTAGGATTCTAATTAATTTTAAAAAAAAATTCTCTTAAAAAATAGTATTTGTGAAAATGTCTCTTTAATGAAAGTAAAAATGAAAAGTGGTACTAATAATGTGGTAAACATGAAATTCCCCTATATTTTTTTTTTTTTTGACTTTTTGACTTTTTTATTTTTTCAACATTTTTTGTTTACAAATTTTTTGGGAATGTTTTTTTTTATTTTTTATTTTTGGAGATAAATTTTCTTTTTTAAAAAAATTATGAAAAATGTTGGGAAGAAATAATTGAAGAAGTTATCACTCACTCGATTTCTGTCTCGACAAATCTTGGCTCCAAACCCGGGTCAATTCTTGTCTTCGTGTGAAATGAAAAAGGTTAACTAAAGTGGATTCTTCCATATTTTAGAATATGGAAGAATTTAACCTAACTTCTGACTACTAAGATCCAAAATTTTAGAACGAGAGATCGACTTTTTTTAAACTTCAACTATAGAACTAGGGAAAATTGTCAAAATACCATTTTCCTTGTATCACTTTTCATTTTTACCTTAATCACTTTTAATATTACTTTTTAAGAGGAAAAAAACACAATTATAACACTTAAGTTAATTAATTTAAGAATTAGGGTTTAGAGTTGAGGGGTGGAGGTAGGGTGGGGTAGGGTGGGGGTAGAGTTTGGGAATGTAAAATTTAAGATTCTAATTAATTTTTTAGAAAAATATCTCTTAAAAATGTTATTTATGAAAATGTCTATTTAATGAAAGTAAAAATGAAAAGTGATACAACAAAAATGGTAAACTTGAAATTCTTTCTAGAACTAGACTGCTAAAATTATGGTTTTAAACCAAAACTGTTGTAGTACCGGGTCTAGAGATCAATAAAACATTACTTTGATCATTGTCTCCGCTTGTTATTGCTTACTTGACGTTTCCGAAGTATCAACAAAGACCCTGCACAATTTTACTTTAACAATTCGGCGCTGGAGGGGGTAATTAAGACTATGTGATGATGATGGAAAGTTGAGCATTATGAGCAGCCTGAGGCCACCTCGGTCGACTTGAAATATGTCTTCCACGTCATGATTGATAAGATGAATCTCAAGGCTATGCAGGCTATGTTTAAGCTCAAGGAGTATAATGGAGCTCATGTAGAAGGTAAAGTTGTGGAAGACTATATGTTTTCGAATTCTTCGTATGTGCCTGTGTTGAAGCAGTTGGAGTCTCTGAATCTTCAATAGTTCTATTTCAAGAATAAGGTACACAGAAGAATATCACTACTGACAAAATCTGGCAACCTTCTGTGATATGTTTTGACTTGCAATTTTATGTGAATGTATTTTGACTTGTGTTGTATGTTGTCAGAAACTGCAAAACGAGAACAAGGCTCTATGGAAAATGGAACGTTACCCCAGGGACTGATCAAATTTTACTCGACCACAAAGCCGTTGGACAAATGGTGGCATGTGCTTGGGCTGGATTACAACATTTGGGGAACTAGAACAACATATTTTTTTTCATAGCTGTTGTAATTCGATGGCAACCTATAATCAGAGCTCTTATATTATAGTTACTTCATTATGAATTTTTATCTCGTTTCACATTAAATTGTGGAACTCATAACTGCCTAACAGATCTCATATGCTGAAGACTCTAATAGAAAATTTCGAAAGTGATCTCTGTTGGCTGAACAAAAAGCAATGCTTTGTAAACATACACTAACTCAGCATATAAGACCAAGTTACCGGTCCTGGCAGTTTCGGGCAGGTTTGAACGGTCAAACACAATCTGGTTTGAGAGATTTCAAAATGTTGTGTAAGAAATTAGTGTTGGGCCAATTATCATGATGGCTAAGAAATGGGCCAAACCCTTATTCAACAAATTAAGAAGTGGGATCCCACATTAGAGAAAAACAAGAATAATGGGATATATATATATGTTTCCACCTTTGTTTTGTTTCAAAGGTTTGGAAGAGAGAAAGGCTGTCCACGCGCATCGCTGCCGCCGTCCGGCTGGTTCGGCTTGGGCATGGACATGGACATGGACGTGGGCTTGGACTTAGATCTTGGGTCTTGGGTCATAGGCCCAATAAGGTTCTTTTTAGACCAAATTACTTTTGGTTTTTGGGCCCATTTTCGAGTTAAAAAACTTCATAATGTTTGTTTAAAAATACTGTGTAGTTCATCATAAAACAACACGCATTTCATCTGTTTTCACAAAAAAATATTTTAAACGAGAGAGAGGATCTTGGGGAGAAAATTTTGTAACTCACCTTCTCGATTTCCGCGAGATTTGCGCCCACGTGCAGCAACTGTTATGGGAAATGAGTATCGTCTTTCTCTTTAAATAAACATGACTCTTCTCCTTTATTCTTAACGTTTTACAGAAACAAAAAAAAACATCACAGCAAATCCCTTAGCATAAATCAATAGTTCAAAATTGTTTCATATATTATTAGTTCGTACGGACGTTCACGGGTGAAGCGTGAATCGTCTATCATGGTTATATCTTGGGACTTTATTTCGTACAAGTCTGTCTCACTACGAAGCGAATATTAAGATTTAAAAAAAATATTCATCTCAACTCCATGGTCTATTTTTGAAATGTTTTCCTATTGGTTTTCACTTCGTCTTTTGAATCGTATATTTCCTTAACATGGCTTTATTTATATCGTTTATATCGATTCGGTTTTCCGGCTTCTACAGTCTTAACTCTTAATTGCTTTTTTTTTTGAACACCCTCTTAATTGTTTTCTATTGTAAACTTTAAACGGATTGATTCATTACGGTTTTATAAACGATTTTTCAATGATTTATAAAACGTTTTCGTTTTTTATTGAAACTGCTTTGCGATTTGCTTTCAGCATTCCACGAAACGTTTCTTGTTTCAATATATGATTCTTAGTATGTTATCAAATGATTCATTTCCATGAACGCTTATAAAGCGAATTTGTGAAACAATCAAAATGCTCAAACTGACAGTTTTTACGAATGCTTTAAGCAAGTTTGCAAAACAAATCTTGGCTTATTGAAACAATCTAAAAGTCTACACAAACTGTTTCTGGGAACGCTTTTAAGCGAGTTTGCAAAACGTTTTTCAGACTTATATCGATATGATTTGGCGGTTTGTAATCCTTTAGCGATCTACTAAAACACCAAAATGACAATCGATTTTAGACTATTATTTTATTTAAAATAATATGTTATTTGTTGATTGGAGTTCTAATCCGCTTTATGTTTTCTGACCAAAATAATGACGAATCGTAACAACACCCCCATTGACACCACCATTGATACGCAAACTCCACTCAACGTTTCTCAAACTAACGCAACCGTGACAACCGCTGATGCAACAACAACAACCGCTGTAACAATAACACCTACCCTTCCAGTGGGTAGTTGCTGATGAAACCACGTGCCATAGTTGTTTGGTGTTGGTCTCTATCAAACGGATTCTGTTCAAGGAATCACAGGTGCTCCAGTTGCAGTTCCAACTCCTCCAACTGTACCTAGCTTGTTCACTCAAGGATTAATGCCAAACAAGTTTGATGGCAAACGCTTCAAAACGTGCCAGAAGAAGATGATGTTCTTCCTGACAACAATGAAGCTAGATAAACTCATCCAGGAGGACAAACCCGTTGTGCCTTATGGGATTGATGATGTGCACACTCGCGGAAGTGTTGACATATGGGTGCATTCCGACTTCATCGGCAAAAGATACATTTTGGGTCGCCTCATTGACCCATTGTACCGTGTCTACTGTGAGATTCCCATGGCAAAAGAGCTATGGAGATCACTGGAAAAGAAGTACAGAGGTGAGGACGATGGCTGCCAGAAGTATGTGGTTGCAAAATTTCTTCACTTCAAAATGGTGGATTCAAAATCCATCATAGATCAGGTTGAAGCGTTCTAGCTCATTTGCCATGAAATCTCTGCCGAAGAAACTTCTATCTGTGAGACATTCACAACTCTCAGCTTCATTCAAAAGCTTCCTCCAAGCTATGCTGATTTCAAGAAAAACCTGAAGCACAAAAAGAAGAAGATGGGTCTCGAGGAGCTCATCATGAGGCTTCAAATGGAATCCAGTAACCGAATTGTTGACAAGTTCAATGCTAAGGAGCATATTGTCAACATGGCTGAGCACAAAGGCAAAGGAAAGGCACACGTCTACTCTCTCCTGCCAAGCCTTCCAAAACAGTTCCAATCCTGAAGGCTTCTGGTGCAAACTTTAAGAAGAAAGGCATTGAAATCACTGTGAATGTGGAGAAATTCAAGGGAAATTTTCACTACTGCCACAAAGTTGGTCACAAGACTATTGAGTGTCGCAGCAAGATCAAAGATGAGAAGGCTCAAGCGCATCTTACTGAGGAGGATCTCGTTGCAGTGGTGACTGAGGTCAACATGGTTGTGAGAACCAACCCAACGGAATGGTGTTATGATACATGTACCACCACCCATATTTGCACTGATATGACGATGTTCAACACCTATCAGAAAAGCAAGACTCAAGAGAAGATGTTATGGGGAACACTGCAGTCTCCAAGATTGAAGGCCGTGGCAAAGTGGTTTTGAAGATGACATCTGGACGTGAAGTCACTCTGCAGAATGTGAAGCATGTGCCTGACATGAGTAAGAACCTGGTCTCAGGAACCTTTCTCAGAAAGAATGGATTTTTCCACACCCCTCGAGGCGGACAAGGTCGTGATTAGGAAGAATGTGATGTATTTGGGAAAATGATATGTTAAGGATGGACTGGTCAAAATAAATATAATGATAGTCACTCCAAAAATTGTAGCTCCAAGGTGATAGTACACACTGATCATGCAGCCTTGAGGTACTTGTTGACAAAGAAAGACGTGAAGCCACGTTTGCTGAGGTGGATCTTATTGCTCCAGGAGTTTGATCTAGAAATCAAGGACAAGAAAGGCATTGAGAATGGTGTTGAAGATCACTTGTCTAGAATGAAAATCGAGGAACAGACTGCTCTAGATGAAAGCCATCATGTAGAACACGTATACTTGATCAACCTATGCGGAACAAGGGAGACCCTGTTCTCCAATGCTTGTTCCCCCGACCCAGAACAGTTCGTAGCAGCGATCAAGAAGAGGTACCCAAATCTACCATGGTTCGTTGATATTGCAAATTACTTAGTTGCTGAGAAAGAGTCATTGGAGTTTGCTGGTAATTAGAAAAGAAAGTTCTTGCAAATATGGAGTGTTCAGGAGATGTGCAGCTGAAACAGAGATTCCAGGGATACTACATCACTGCCACTGTTCTTCCTATGATGGGCACTTTGCGACCTTCAAGACAGTTTCGAAAGTACTTCAAGCTGGCTTTTGGTGGCCAACGATGTTTAGGGATGCTCACGCCTTCATCTCAAGGTGTAACGCATGTCAAAGACAAGGGAACATTAGTAGGAGGAACGAGATGCCTCAAATTTCATCTTGGAGATCGAGGTCTTTGACTGCTGGGGAATAGACTTCATGGGGCCCTTTCCTAAGTCATTCAAGAATGAGTATATCTTGGTCGCGGTGGACTATGTGTCCAAGTGGGTTGAGGCGCTGGCCAGCCCCACAAACGATGCTAGAGTGGTGGTCAAGATGTTTAAAACCATTATCTTTCCAAGATTTGGGATTCTTAGAGTGGTTATCAGTGATGGAGGCACTCATTTCATCAATAAGGTTTTTCAAGGTTTGTTGAAGAAAAACGGTGTCAAGCACAAGGTAGCAACCCCTTACCATCCGCAGACCAGTGGTCAAGTCGAGGTCTCAAACAGAGAGATCAAGAGCATTCTTCAGAAGACAGTGAGCACAACGCGTAAGGATTGGTCGCTCAAGCTAGACGATGCTCTCTGGACATACAGAACAGCCTACAAGACACCTATCGGGACCACGCCCTACAACCTGGTCTATGGTAAAGCGTGTCACCTACCTGTGGAGCTTGAGTACAAGGCAGCCTGGGCTCTGAAGTTACTCAACTTTGACATCAAGACTGCAGCACAAAGGCGTTCCATTCAGCTCCACGAGGTAGAGGAGATTAGGCATCTGGCCTATGAAAGCTCCAAAATCTACAAGGAAAGAAAAAGGCGTATCATGACAAGCGGATCATCAACAGGAATTTTGCACCAAATGACCTTGTTTTGCTGTTCAACTCAAGGGTGAAGCTATTCCCTGGTAAGTTGAAATCAAGGTGGTCTGGCCCCTTCACCATCAAGGAAGTTAGACCCTACGGAGCTGTTGTGTTGTTGGACACAAGAGGAGGTGAGTTCGTTGTGAATGGTCAGCGCTTGAAGCCATATCTTGCTGACACAACCATCGCAGAAGGTGAAGAAATTCCCTTAGGCGATTCCTCTTCCCCTTGATCCTCCAACCCAAGTCAAGCTAATGGCTTAAACTAAGCGCTTGGTGGGAGGCAACCCACTGGTAAGTGTGTAGTGGTTTTATTTGGCCTTCCTTGATTCTATTTCACAGCAGAGACAGTGTGAATAAGTCTGGGGGAGGCACTTATGTTGTGTGCTTTGCTACTTATTTTTTTATGCTTTGTTTTTAGGATTTTCTTATTTGCTTCTATCGAGTCTGCTGTGATTTATTGAGTCAGTCTAACTTTGCGGGAACTAGGACCCTATTTTATGATGATCATTAACCTCTGTGTGCTTTTAGTTATCTTATCCAGTGACCTTAGCAGTGACGAAAGACCTACACTTGGACCTGGAACACCCTGACATTATCACTTTGTTCTCCAGAAGCCTTCTGATTGTAATGGTATACCTGTATAACTTAACTCCATCTAACTTGAGCCTAATATTGACTGAAATGCTTAGAATGATCAGCACTAGAGCAGAGAAACGAGATCACACTCAGGACTCCTTATCCTTTCATTCATCTTGTTGTTCCTGAGTGGCTGGCTCATTTTTAGCTGGTTCCCACCCTTAAAACTCATAACCTTTATTCCACCTTTATGCATTCTGTTATTCTAATTGTCATATGTGTAGAATTGTGCAAAAGGGTCGGAGAGGAAAGGATCAACGCAGCCTTAACTCATTTTTGCTGCATTGAACCACTGATCAAGGGTGAAGAGTACAAGGCAGAAAGATCAGGGCGTTGAGAACAAGGCAGTCGATGAGAACAAGCTAATCATAAATACCATCCGACTGTTCTCTGAAGTAAGGAACAAGGAGACCTAGAAAATCAAAAGAAGGGCATCAGAACCATCAGAGGCACAAACATTATTTGTAAATACCCTCTCTCAAAATCATCTATTCAGTTATTCAGTAAAAAAAAGTTATCTATTTAAATTCCCATTGATGATTGAGAGAGGAAGATATAATTTAGAAACAGTGTCTCTGATTGGGAAAACATATCGGCGGTGAACAAGTTTGAGAGATCAAAGTGGGGAGAACAAGCAAAACGAGTTAGGCTGTGGAGATCAATGGATCCATCCTCTCTTACAATTTTGTGTGATCCCCTACATTCCTCTATAGAAAATGGTAACCAATAAAACTTGCAGCCCCACAAACAGAAAAAGCATGTTCATACCTAGCGTCGTCTACCCTGTCTAGTGTTGTGATAAGATATGCTCACGCCACCCTTAATTTGAATATAAGGAGTTTTGTTAGAAAGGTGTAACATTGCAGGTTTGACACACAGAGTATGGAGCCGATTTTGAACAGCACTCAGGGGTATTCTGGTAAGGGTGTGCGGTCCTAGATGCACAGCTTGTATGGTTCAGAGATTTGTGGTTAAAGAATGGTTACTGAGAATAAGAGAGTTCCCACACCTTGAGTCATGTCTAGCCTGTTCTAATGCTTGAAATTGTTTGAGGACAAACAAAGATCTAAGTCTGGGGGAATTTGATATAGTGTGTTTTTAGCATAATTTGGATGTGATTTATTGATCTTTCTCATGCAATTATAGGGTACTTACAGCTCTATTCGAGACATTTCAGGTACAAAAGAGGTTGTGGAACTTTGGAGGGAAACATGAAGAAAAGAGGAAAATTTGGATTCTGTCCCGGAGAACAACCCAAAGAACAAGCAGAGCCTTGATCCCCGCGGGAGATATTTTAGGAAACTGCAGAATCTTTTGGGATTCGCCCTAATTATATTTTCTCCTCTTTCCAGCGGTAACAAAAGCCTTATAAAAGGGAGGCACGACCATTATTAGACATAGACTCTTTCAGCTCAATTTTCTCTCATACTTTTCAGCAAACTCGATTGGATTCAATACTTTGTAAGGGAGAGAGGAATCTTCACCTTGTTCTCGCAATTCTGAGAAGATTTATTGAATCCTATTTTTAGTTTTTAATTTCGATTAATGGAGTATTATTCAGTATTGCTTGTTGTGTTTATTGCCATGATTGCTGAGTAGTCGATATTGTTAGTTTAGGGTGTTAGGTGTTAGATTTATTTAAGCTACACATAAATAAGTTGTATGTTCATTGATGGCCTTTTATTCTAAACCTAATTTAATGCTAGCATGAATCTGATCACTTTATGTTAGATCTAGGGTTTCATCTATTCATTAACCGTGTTATAAATTGTATGAACTGTTTAGAATAAGTATTATATCTCTAATCAGCGAAAGTAGATATTCGGGTGTAATATGAACTGAATAGACCTGATCGTTACTGTTCATAGACAGAACTCGGAACAAGCGACAACTTAGTCTCCGAGGCTGTTCTCTGAAAGGGACAAGCGCCACGACAATGGGCTGTTCTAGCCATTGATCTATGTTATGGGCTTGTTCCTAAATCGAAATTGAATAATTATGTGGCTTAATGACATCTAACACCCGTTAAATCACCCTAGGCTAGTTTTTCCCCAAATTAAAAACAACTCAAACCGTACCTTGCTCTCTGTTATTTTTACCTTGTTCTCTGTTAAATCTGAATGTCTTAGCTATGAAATTAAAACTCATAAGATATAGTGTAAAACGGTCCTCTGGAATTGAATCTCAAATACAACAACTACAACTGTTAACTTGACAGTAGCAAGATCTAATTTTTAGTGTGTCACAAAACTAACCCGTTTGTCCTAGACGACTTACTGATAAGTCATTTAGGGTATTCTCTAGATTTTTTTAACAAAAAAAGCTGGAAGACTTACAAGTAAGTCGTCCGTTTGACCAGAAGACTTACCCGTAAGTCTTCTACAGCTAGAAATTTTTACATCCTTACGGGTAAACCTTCTACAGCCAGAAGACTTACGGGTAAGCCTTCTACAGCCAGAAGACTTACGGGTAAGTCTTCTATGCAAACAAATCTGGAAAAAAATTCAATTTCATACCTTAAACTAGTGAGATGTCTTCCTTAGCACACATAGTCTTCTCCAACCACCCATAACCTCAAACGAAAGTAACCCACTAAGAATAGTATGCTTGAATGGTTCTACCAACCATAAAAAATTTTGAATCAAAAGCTAGAGTTTTTGAAATGAATATGAAGACAAAGTAAAAGAGATGTTGTTTTTAGTTCATAACAAATGGGAAAGAGAGAGTGTAAATCGATTTTAGGTGCATTAAGAGCTTCAAATTAGTCGTTCATGGTTGTTGGGGTATTGATGGAAATGGCAATCTTGTAAATACTTGAAGATGATGAGGTTGAGAGAGTAAAAAAGCCATTTTCAAAAAAAAAATTATTGGCATTTTCGTAAATAATGTGAACATGTGGGGTGATTAGGACAAAAGAAAAGTAAAAAAAAAGGTTAGTTTTGTGTTTGACTTTGAGTTTTGAGTCCAATTTGCATGAAACCCATATATATATATATATATATATATATATATATGTTCACACACCTAGCTTTAGTTAAATAGTTGGGGAAAATAGAGGACCCCCACGTGCGTGCCGCCGCAGCCGTCTGGTTGGCTCGGCATGGGCATGGGCGTGGACGTCGACGTGGTCTTGGGTCTTGGTGGAGGGCATCCCCCTAATATGATTCTTTTTGGACCAAGTAAAGCCCAATGTTTTGCCATTTTAGTTCAAAAAACAGCATGACGTTTGTGTCTAAACGACGCGTAGTTTGTCTAAAAGGACATGAAGTTTATCTGTTCGAAATGGATCAGAACGAGTCATCAGAAGAGATCTTTGCGGAGGAAGTTTCTCAACGCACCACTCTCAAGATTTCCGAGAGATTTTCGCCCACGTGCAACATCAGTTGTGGGAAGTGGCTCTTGTTATTCTCTTTAAATATACCCGACTATATTCATTCATTTTTTCATGTTTTACAACATCGAAAACCAGCAATCAAAATCCCTAAGCGTAAGTCTATTAAGTAGATAGTGTTTTGTAGCTTTAATAGTTCGTTAGGGACGTTCACGGCTGAAGCGTGAATCGTCTATCATGGTTGTATCGTGGGACTCTAATTCGTAGAGTCTCACTATGGAGCGAATGTTAAGAGTTACGGAAAAAGATTCGTCTCGACTCCATTGTCTATTTGTTGAAAACGTTTTTCATTTCGTCTTTTGAATTGTATATTTCCTTAACATCGCTTTGTTTATATCGTTTATGTTAATTCGGTTTTTCCGGTTTCTACAGTACAAAGGGTTAGTGTGAACCTTTCTTTGAGAAGACCCTTGGCATGTCTCGGATGCAAAGAAGGTTTTGATTCTTTTGTCTGAGTTTAGTCGTGCTGTCATTTCACTAGATTGCTTGGAACTTCTTAAAGAGGAGCAAGGTATCCCAGAGTCGGCCAGCTTTATTGACAGGTCGTCGGTCAAGAAGCAAGGACTCGTCGCGAAGATAACTGAGGTCGGTAATATAGACATTGAAGGCAAGGACCTTGGTCTTCAACGCACTCATGTGGATCTGTTATTTAATGGATCCGTAAGACGATTGTCGTCTAGTCAGAATCCTTAATTGACCAGATTGGGATGTTCATATACTGCAACTGACTTTGAAATTATATGCAAATAGATTGAGGGAAAAGAAAAAGATATGACCTGAGGATGTTTCTCTCAAGGTGTTTTAGGGAGGTGTCCCCCCTTTTCTAGCGTATTTTGTTTGTGTCTTGTTTATCGTTTAAACATGTACACTTCGTTCGGGCGTTTTGTATATACCCTCTTTTTAATATATATATATCACATGCCGACGGGCCACTTTGTTACGGGGTAAAAAGGAACTACTTTTTCCAAAGTGACAAAATAAACAAGGGTGATCATGTCGCTTTGCTCATGGGGAGCGTGGCTAGTGGGACTGATTGGGCCACTGTCTACAGGTTCGGTGATCTTCAAGAAATATGTAAGAGACATTCGCAATTTGTAAAATATTTTATAAGGAACCAGTTGAGTGTTGGTGTGGCGAGGTGCTATGTTTGAGCATCGAGTTTTAATCCTCGGCAGTGGATGTTAGGCTTATGGGGATTCTGAGCTTTGACTAGTGTTGACTGCTCATTTATTTTTGTGGAAACTGATTGTTTTGATCAAGGGTGTATGCTAGTTGTTTTGTGGAAACCAGTTGAGTGTAGGAAACGCTGTTTGCTAGTTGCTATATATGTCTCTTCCTCGTTCTTATTATGTATTCTCATCTTCGAACTGTAACAATTGATGAGTTCAATCGAGTCTGTTGGCAACAACGACTCGTGTAGATCTAATTATCCAGAGAGATCTGGTGTTCTATTTTAAGATCTTCCTCACCTGTCAACATTTCCCTCGTTGACGCTACCGACCCCTTTTTCCTTTGTTGATTTGATTGTTCCGTTTTATCTGAGGAAGCGGCAAAGTATGACCGGCTGGTGTATGGGGTTTCTATCAGTGAGTTTACCCTTCTTCGGGGCGAAAGGAGCAAGAAAGAATACCTTTTTCCTTCCATTCCTCGAGCTAGATCAGCGGACGCCCTAACTTGCACTCCCATTCACCAATCTTCTAGCCCTTGGTGAAGGAGATGTGGTCGTTGATGTCCGTCGTCCTTTTTTGTTTTGCCTTGTTTGCTCCCATATCTTGTTTTTTCTTGGTGTCGTTCAGCGGTCATATCCCGTCTGAGGAAAACAATAGAGACATGGTCATTATTGTTGATTGAGCCCAATGTTAAAATGACGAACCAGCCAAGGGCTTTTCCTTCGAGGTGCTCAACGAAGAGTTGGAAATAAATTGTGTTATGTTCCTCAGGTTGGTAACAGTTATTCTCAAGGGTCTGTATGAAAAGAAATGTAGTGTTTTCAGTCAGTATCCTCATATTAGATCGGGATCCTGACTCTGGGTTCTTGGTTGGGGTCTTGTACTATGTTGTCTGAAAAGGCAATGTTCCTGGTTCTTTCCAAGCTTTCTGGAACTCTGATTGAGGGGTGGCATAAGTCAACATTGTCAGTTTTGCATTAATAGATGTGTTGGTTGTTGGCTTAACTAGTTCATCCATTGCATTGGTCCTGGTCTTTAGCGTGTAGGTTTGAGAATGCTCGTCCGACAGACTTTGACATGCAAACATGAGTTAGGATCGGTGGAGTGTTTTCCTGTCGGCGAATGGGAAGAGGGACTTACACTTTTATCCTTTCTATGTCAAGATTGTTAGAGGCGACTTATGGGTTACGAGCCATCGGGTCGACGGTGCCTAACCGTGGTGCTCTTGGGTTGCTTCATCGAAGGTTCTCATTGCGGCCATTCCTAATTCGGATCTGACTCCACTTGTTTTGATCGCAGGAAGGTTCTCATTGCGGCCACCCCTAATTCTCCTGTGGATGAGACTTCCTGCAGATCTTGGCTCGTTTTATTCTTTTCTTCTTCCTCTTGGTTCATGCGTGAATTTTCCATGGCTCCGAGATTCTTTGAGATACTTCTTGCATAGAGAGATTAATGATTGGTCCTTATACGGCGCCAGATATTGAGTGTGAGATTCGATCAGTTTTTAATTAGCTAACGAAGTACAAAGCAGGGGGAAAATCTTGTTTATATTAAAAGATAAATGGCATCAAGAAAAAGGTTAAAAATGCGAGGCGAATTCGATTATCAAATCAATCTAACTATCCAATGAACATCAAGGTCACTAGTTTATATTTCTAAAATATCGCTCCATAGGCTCTACAAAGCTGGTCCCTTTTTCTGCAAACTGGTCTTTCTTTTTATAGCCAAAGGGTGCTTCAGTTACACCAAGGTTGCATGTGTATTTGAGGACTTGCCTTTTTCCTTTCTTGAGAGAACTGAACTGATCTTTGTATCATTTCCTCGATCGATCATGATTCCTTAATTTCCAGCCCTCCTTGGGGTTGGGGGTCAAGTCATTCCCAAAGTGTCTCACAAGGCGGCTAGGAAGACATCAACCACTCTTTGTAGATGGCTAATGCTTAACATGGGTGATATACTATGGATTTTATCCCTTTTTACTCATAGTACATGTGCTTTTTAGAAACTATTATATGCGTTTGGAGTCTATTTTAGGCTATTTTCAGGTCCAGGTTAGTTTTGGAGAAATATGGATATTATGGAGTATTGTAGGGCTTTATGATGGAGAAACTCGTAACTGCTGAAGAATCAGAAGTTATAGTCGATGTTTATGAAGAGTGTCGATCGACAACACCATGTTGTCAACGAACGACGGCGAGCACGAGACGGGCCGAGTTGTTGGTGACCGAATGAAAGCCCATAAGTTCCACATATTTTCAAGATTGCCCTTGGATGACTTTATACCTAGTATTTAGATGTTTTGCTATTGTTTGGTCACACACAAACTACACCACAAAACCCACCAACTTCAGTACTTAGAAACTTTTAGTTTTGATTTGGAGAGAATATCCAAGATTTCTTCAGATATTTGTATTGGAACTCCATTATTTTTTATTCTTTATTCTATTTTATGATTTCTATTAAGTTTATTATCATTCTTTGCTTGGTCATGTCTGAGTATTTCTCTTTGTTAGATTTAAGGTTAATTAGGGTAATGAAGGATTAGCCAAAACAATAGTATTTCTGAAGTGATAGAGATATCCATCAACTGAATTGCTATTAATTCTTGTGATCTAGAGTAGCTAATTAGAAAATTGATCTTAGGATTTTAGACAACTACGATAGTAGGTCCTCGTCTGAATTGTTTATTTTGAGCTAGGTTGCTAGATACATGCGACAGCTGGTCTAGGAAGTTAGTGAATAAATGAATAGGACAAGAAACCCGATTTAAGGTAGCCATCGATCGATGCTCAATGTCTACAATCGATCGACAACTCACTCCATGTTCATTAGCAAAAGCTAGACTAGTGGACTTAGATAATTACTAGACTCACATGCGACATCTTGATATCTATACACTAGAGTTCGAGTTCTAGAATATCACACACACACCTTTAGTTTCTATATCTCAAAAATCATGTTTACCTGAAACCCTAGATCTAGGTATTTTCTCATATTGTCTTACAACCATCTAATCAAATGATTTACTGTTTACTACTATTTAATTAGTTCCCTATCTTAATCTACATATCTATAAATCTAGTGTGTGCCCACACCCCCTGTGGATTCGATCCCTAAGTACTACAATTGAACCTCTTATTTGAGAGAGTAAGTTGGTCATAGGGTAATTTGAGAGCATATGAAATGTGGTCGTTGCCAGGAAGCATTTGATTCTCCATTAGATCTAATAGATAGATTTAGTCTAGGTTTTTCTTTTAATTTACTTACTAAACACAAAAGAAAAAATATTTGTCTTTCAGGTGCATGCCCAGCAGTATTAGAAGCAACAAGAAAAAAGACCTACTATTCTCATACGCTATGCAATCCGCAAAGAAAAGCGTACCACATCGATTGACACCAACACATCTTCGTCGACCACCTTACTCCGCTAGCATCGATCGACAGCAGCACACCGTCATCAATCGACAATAATCCACGAGCAAGCAACATGGTGGCTACTGACAACGTGCATGTTAAGGTTTATTTTAAAGCATACAATCTATCAAATTAACCTTACGAACTACTCTTGCCAAGAGAGGTCTAATTGTAGTACTTAGAGATCAAATCCACATAGAGAGAGGACACACAATAGATTTTTGAATTCTAATGGTTATGCTAGACAAGTTATAAATAGGAGATTTGTTTGTAGATTTTATTCCCAAAAGGAAATTGTCTAAATAATTTAACTGATTCAAATACGGAAAAGATAGATCTAGGGTTTTAGGCAAGTGAATTATAGTGGATAGGGTGCATAGAATTATGAATATGCAAGGACCTTAATCACAAATCCGACCCCCTCTCGTTCCAACTCTTGTATGCAAATAGAGGAGTTGACCATCGATCGACGGCTAAGGCCGAGTGTCGATCGACGGTTATCGAACATGGAGTTCGTCCGCTAGGTTAATTAAACCAGCGCTCGCATGTATCTAACAACCTAATTCAATGGAATTAATTTTGGCACAAAACCTACTCTCGTAGTTGTCCATGTCCTAAGTTCATGTTTCTAGTTAGCTACTCTAGAACACAACCATGAAACACAATTCCAAAGATTAATATCTCTTCATCCCAGCAATCCTATTTTGGGGCTAATTAATCAATACCATAACAAACCCTGAATCTAACAAGAGAATTACTCAGATATAATTATAGAAAGCATGATAAACCGAATAATACAATGCATAGAATAAATAATGGGGTTACTGTACAAATCTCTGAAGGAGTTCAGATTTTCTCCCCTAAATCTACTAAGAAACTCAAAGCTGTAAATAATACTTTGTGTGATATGAAATTCGTGTCTCTCTGCCTAAACAATGGCAAGACCTTTATAACTAGCTCAAAACTCGTTTAGGGCTTTCTTGTAATATGTATTGACTTGGGCTTGGACATACATAGTATACTTCAAATAGGGTCTAAATGATAGTCTAAAACTGCTATATAAGAAGGTATATCAGCTACTCTTATTCTAATGACAGATGTGAAAGGCGACCTACATGACCAACATGGTCATTTGCGTAATGCAGCAGGTTAGAGAATTGATGGTCAGTGGCCTGTAATCCCCCAATCAGAAGCAGCGTCTCCAGAATGTGATAATGCTGATGTTGAAGCGGCTCGAACCAGAGTGTTAGCGGGCTACAACTGTCCAGACCAATACTACGCCAGCAGATCTGCCAGTCGCCCTCCTACTTTCCAGAGGCACGATTTCGAGCTGAAGCCTGCATACTTTACACTTGTGGGACATACACCTTTCCATGGTCACCCACATGAGCATCCGATTGACCATCTTGAGAGGTTCAAGGATCTAGTTTATGCTATCAAAGCCAATGGAGTCCTTGAGGACTATCATGTATGCACGCTCTTCAAGTACTCACTTGCTGGAGATGCTTCATATTGGCTTAAGTTGTTCCCACCAAGATCTTTTACATCCTGGGATGACATCAAGAACACTTTCCTTCATAACTTTCTTGATGATTCGCAATCTGAAGACTTGAGGAACAGAATCTCTACATTCACACATGAGCCTGCAGAATCCTTTAAGAGCTCTTGGATCAGATTCAAGTCTTATCAAAAAGATTGTCCGCACCATGGATTCAACGAGCTACAACTGCTTAGTATCTTCTTCAGAGGAATCGCTATGGTCTACCAGATGGCACTAGACACTGCTAGTAATGGTAACTTCACTATCATGAATCCAGAAAAGGCCGTGAGACTTATTGATAACTTGATATCTAGCAATAACATGGAGAAGAGAATTTTGGCTTCTATACTTGGCAAGGAGCAGATGGATGAATTTCAAGCCAAGTTGGACAGTGTTCACAAGCTTTTCAAGAAGGAGTGAGTTTTGCAAAAGGTGTAGAGGTTGTTGATACAAGCAATGAGGGAGAAGAAGAGGATGTGAACTACATTTGTGGCACCGGTTTTCAGAAGTATGGGAATCAGGGTGGAAACAGGAACTCTTATGACACTGGTCAGAGGAGTAATTAAAACCAAAGTTCACAATACTAGAAAACTTACAGCAACAACAACAGCAAAATCAAGACATATGGAGCTTCTTTTTACCAGAAACCCCACCAGAAATTCAAGAAAGCAGACTGGAGAGTATGGTTGATCTGGGTCTTGAGGGTCAGCAGAAGTTGACAGTGGATTTCAATGGGAAAATACATATTGTATTCACCAAACCTGAATGATAAGTTTGATGCTCTCAACACCCATCTGAAGATGTTGGAGACTCAAGTGGTTCAGGCCACTGAGGCTGTTAGGACAAAGAGGCACTGATTAAAGGTAAAAGAGAGACTGGGTAGAAACACCATGTGAATGCCTAGATATATGATGATTTCTGGCAAGTGGTGAAAGAGGATAAACTGCAAGAAGGGGACTTCCAAGTCGAAAGTTCCATGTTATTCAGCAATTCCCACTGGTGTCGTTCGACACCCAAGACAGATCATCGGTAAACATTCGAGGAGGGACAGCGATCGATACCAGACATCGAGAAGCGATCAACAATCCAGGCTGAGTCTGTAGCATCTTGTGAAATGGTGAACATCGATTGATACTCACACATGTTCATCGATCAACAACGATTAGAACCTACCGAATTTGTTTGACAAGCATCAACGCGGAGCGTGTAGGGTAATTTTAGAGCATATCAATGGGCATCTTTTCTATTCACAGGTTGGTATCTCGCATGTTAGGGTTTGCCTCCCATATCTTGTTTCGTATTGGTGTTGTTCAGCGGTCATATGCCGTCTGAGAAAAACCATAGAGACATGGTCACAATCGTTTATTGAGCCCAATGTTAAACTGATGAACCAGCCAAAGGCTTTTCCTTCGAGGTGCTCAAGGAAGAGTTGGCAAAAAATTGTGTTATATTCCTCAGTTTGGTAACGGTTATTCTCAAGGGTCTGTATGAAATAAATGTAGTGTCTTTAATCAGTATCCTCATAGTACATCAGGATCCTGGCTCAGGGTTCTTGGATGGGGCTCAAGCTATCTGAAACTCTGATTGAGGGGTGGCATAAGTCAACATCGTCAGTTTCGCATTGATAGATGGGTTGTTTGTTGGCTTGACAAATTCGTCCTTTGCACTGGTCCTGGTCTTTAGCTTGTAGGTTTGAGAATGCTCGTCCGAAAGATTTTACATACAAACAGGAGTTAGAGGATCGTTGGGATGTTTTTCCTGTTGGCGAATGGGCAAATGGACTTACACTTTTATCCTTTCTCTATCGAGTTTGTCAGAGGCTGCTTTTGGGTTACGAGCCATCGGGTCGACGGTCCCTAAACATGGTGCATCTTGGGTTGCTTCATCGACTTTTGTTGCTGATCTGACTCCACTGGTTTTTCTGTGGATGAGTGTTTCTGCAGATCTTGGCTCGTTTTCTTCGTTTCTTTTCCTCTTCGTTCATGCGTGATTTTTCCATGGCTCCGAGATTCTTCGAGATACTTATTGTATATAGAGATTTGTGATTTATCTTCATAGGGCGCCGAATGTTGAGTGTGAGATTCAATCAAGTGTTCAGTGAGTTAATTTACGACAAAGCAGGTCGAAAACCTTGTTTATATTAAAAGTGAAATGGGATCAAGAAAGAGGTTAAAAATGTGAGGTGAATTCGATTATTAAATAAATCTCACTATCCAATGAATATCAAGGTCACTGTTCTATATTTCTAAAATATCGCTCCATAGGCTCTACTAAGTAAAGCTGGTCCATTTGTCTGCAAAATGGTCTTTCCTTTTATTCCCAGAGGGTGCTTCAGTTACGTCCTAGCTTCTAAGGTCATATAATTGGTCTTGTCAGTTGAGATCACATATTCTCTGCAATGTGGATGCAGCTCGCCTCGCCCGGATACATTAAGTGGTAGCAAATTGTATCACCTGTACTTGTTGATTGATCGAACATGCTTCCTTGGATACTGCCCCCCATAGTATGGGGTTAAGTTTGAAATGTCTTTTTCGTCGTTAGGTTCTATCTTTTAGCGGATCGGGCCTTCTTCATCCCACATCGCCAGGTTCGAGTTTAATGGGACTTTCTAGAAATGGGTCCGGCATTGATAAGGGTGTGAAGCCCACCTACAACAGTGTTTAAGAACTCGAACAACTGACATTTAAGTTATGCCATGTCTCTTAAAAAAATTGTTTTGGAGAAATAATTTCGGCATGTGAAGAAATGAAAAATTACCACTTATTGATGAAAATAATAGAATGACAAAGAAGAGTTCAGTCACTGTTTTGGTATGCTGGTATGCTCATATGAGGATAAGCAATTCTTAAAACAATTCGTGTCTTTAATTTTGTCTTGCTCTGATATGATAAGCATCTATATTCACCATTAAACCAGCTTTAAACACTCAATGACATCAGCTCTAGTTTCAGATTCTCGTGATAGTGACAAACACAAAAGAAGTTTTCTATTCTTGCAATCAATTTGTGTTGATGTTTTATTGTGAATATTGTCTTATCATCTTCCCAACCAAACTATCTCAATTTCGCACTAGAACAGAATTTTCCCATTGACATAACATATAATAGTTAGGCTCTGAGGTGTAATTGTTTATCTGAATCAGTTGCTTTTCCCAATTAGGATACATTGTTTATATGTCATCCTCCAGCGGTAATCTTGTTCATTAGCTCAACCAAAGACTCAATCATGTTGCTCATACAAACCATAGAGCTTGTTTGTCCACCTCCGATCCCATTGGACTGTTGAATCCATCGAATTGGCTAGCAGGTTGAGTTCATTAACTGACTTGGACACCGCGACACTCAATTTCATTTTCACTGATTGTTTTCTTTTGTCTTTGGACTCGATTGCACCATAGGTTTTGTTATTCAATCTGATCGCCTCATCCCTCTAATTTACTACAAGAAATATTAGCATTAGTAGCACAATGAAAACGCTGCCATATAACTTTCGTAATGTTTCAGTAAATGCTATGTCAGCCATAGCTATAATAGACACCCCCCCCCATCGTAGCTCTTTTTAATGCAATGATAAATGGACATATTACATGGCTAATCTTCAGCTATAGGTTAGTCTTTTGTAGCATTTGATTTGTGCTGGAATATATTTTATAATGACATAGATATAATGCTATTTAATATTTTCTCATGACATTTTTATATTGCTGTAAATTTTATTAGTTATTGAAATATTGATATTTATTGTATATATATATATATTACAATAAGATTAATAAATATGATTTAATCTAATAAAACACAAGGAATCATAAAATACCATATTCTTTTTCATAAGGGATCCAAAACATACAAAGTCAATACATGATAACATGAACTCCTGAAGAGAACATGTAACAATCAAACCTAGTCATGATAAATAAAAATTATTTACAAACCTAAATGTTGTAGAAAAAAAGAAGATTAACCTTAGAGCTTAACCTGAAAATGTTTATCATCATTTACCAATTAGTATCCATAAAAAGAAGACACATACTCACCAATTCTACTCATTGGTTCCACTTCCAATTAACCAACAATACAATGGAACTCAAACTACAGTGAAGAGCTTATATACCTGTTCCAAGAAGTAACTAGCGACACTAGGAAGGAGTCTGAGCTCACTTCTTCGCTTGTATGTAGCTTGGATCACTGCATCCCTCCATAACTCTTCAACCAATGGGGCATACTCACGAGTAGCCTGAACAAGATATGATCATTAGAAGAAAAAACCTCACAAGAAATCTAGCTTTATCAAACGTATTTACAGTAAACATACCTCTTGATAGACATAGGAGATGGACTTGTCCTTTCTTCTCAGGAAGGGTTATTTTGTGCCCTTTAGGCAAGAATGTATTAAAACATATCCTTGACATCTTATAAGCCTGCAACATATCCTTTACAACTTTAATATAGCTGAAGGCATCACCTGTTGTGAAGAGAAAGAACTTATGTTTCAAACAACAAAATAGAGCAAAAACATATCCGTGACATCTTATCAGCTTGCAAATTCGATTTCAAACAACAACAACAACAAAAAACCAGAATCTGACAACAAGAGATTAGGATTAAGAGAAATAGATCACTTTTCAACAAGAGAGAAGACAATATGTCCTCGTGTCTGAGCTTCGACGTAAACCTCTTCTCTAACCCTCTTCATCTCTCTTTCACAATAACAACAAACACTTCACTACCCTGAAATTAAAACCAATCGAAGTTGGAGAGATAAAGAGAGAGAGAGAGATAGATAGAGAGAGAGAGAGAGAGAGAGAGAGAGAGAGAAAGAGAGATCGAGCCGTGGTGTGGTGGTGGTGAGACGGCGAGCGTGACATCGAAAGGAGGGGGACGATACGTCAAAAGACAGAGAAGTTGCTCGTTCGATTCTTTTATATATCGAGTCCGTAGCATTGTTTCTTGTGATGAAATGTCACAGTTGATAGATGTGAAATTGAAGAAACACAATTTAGATAAATATGAACAATTGATTTATTGTAATCAATGGTTTCACATTTTCAATCAACATCACTTTTGTTTTAGCCATTTAGAAACAAAAGGAGAGGTTATCATGTAATTTAGTTTTCATTCAATCAAAAACAAGGTTATTTTCATAATATTGGATTTTGGGGCTTGCAAAAATAGAATTTGAGTATCAGTGTTAAGGATTAAGTGTAGATGTTAAGACTAATTATTGTTAAACCTTGAATTTAAATTGGGATATAGAGTTTGGGTTTAGAGTTTAAATTTTTGAAGTTTGAAGATAATTTGTGGTTTAGATCTAGAATTTAACTTATTATAAAGATTTGAAGTTAAGTTTTGAAAATAATAAAGTTTCAAATTAAATTTTGTGTGTTTGGAGTTTAAATTTGAAGTTTCTTAAATTTTAAAAAATTAGATATGAAGTTTATATTTAGTAAAAATATGGTTTATGTTTGAGTTTAGGGTATAGAGTTTGAATGAAGATTTATGGTTTGTGTTTTGGAATTATAACTGAAGATTAAATTTTTAGATTAAATTTAAGATTTGAGGTTATAGTGTGAAAAGATTAGAGTTTAAGATATATGTTTCGAGTTTATGGTCTAAAACTTGTTTAGGGTTTCTAAAACAGAACTGAACCTTTTTTCTTCGCAAAAAAAAAGAAATGAAATGAGTAAGAAAAAAAAACTGTTTTTACCAAAACCAAATATTTTGGTGTCAGGGTTATTTTTCACTTAGTGTTTAGGGCTCTAAGTGTTAAAGATAAATTTTGGATCTTGTATTCCCATTTGGTAAAAAATCGGCAAAATGCTACGTAGGATTAATTTAATGGTACGATAGATATAAACATCCCAACTAGCCACTTTTAGTAGCAGTTTTTGAATTCATGCTATTGTGATATGATATCAATGCCCATATTTCTTGTAGTGTATATTATGAAAAAAATTCTATTTATCCAGTAAGACACAAAAGAATGTATAAATATTATTTTTTTTGGTCAAACAGATATTTTATAAAGCATCACTCCCCATAATCAAAAGATAACTGAGCCAAAACGGCTGATAAATCTGCTGCAACAATGGAAAAGCAGAAAACAAAAACATGAATACAAAGGATAGTCGCATACAAAACACTTAGACAAACAAAGTCATGGAGCAGTCCTCTAAACCCAACGACAAGATTGCTAAGAAGTGAGATGATGCCTTCAAAATTGAAGAGTATATTCAGTGATCTAGTATCAGAGATTGAACCTGCAACTAGTGCAGAATTTTCAATCAACAATGTATCAATAGTTCTCTCTAAAGAATATCGTTTAGACATTATTTACCAAATGATTTGTTTAGATGTCATCATTATAATCAATTTAGCAAAAATAATGATGACATGGCTCACTTAAATGATGACATGGATCCTACCAAATTATGACATATTTTAACATAATTATTACACAAAATTCAATTAAGGAAATTCAAATATATAATATTAACTACATAATTAAAAATTATAAATAAATAATTTATATCTGAGATGAAATTAATATTATACTTACACTTTGAACAATTTTATAAAAAGGAGTAACTAAATATATATTTTTTTAGTATTTATATATTTTAATTTTTATAATAAAATTTATCCAAATATGGAAAGTATTTCAATTTTAATATATCCCATATTTATATTGTTACATATACTGTAACAAAAACAAATGTTCTATATTTTGCATTTATAATGTTTTGAATTTTGCAAATAATTTTTTTTCAAAATTATATATATATATATATATATATGCTTAAAATTTCCAAAAGTTAATCTATCTTAAGAAAATATATTTTAAAATAAATATGACCTTTTAAAAGGTTTGTTACTATATTCTTCTAAAACTAAAATATTACAGTTAAAAATTTATTATATGATAAAAGGATTATAGTAACATGGATAATTCATTTTTGATACTTTGACAAGTTTTTTGAAATATTGTAATAATCTAAAATCACCTTATATTAAAGATAAACATTTTGTAAATATTTATAATTATTTTAACTAATTTTAAATTACAAAACAAAAATAATAGTAACAACAATATATATATATATATATATATATATAAATATATTACTCAATGTAAAGGTAATGTTAATCAATCTTCTAAATTACTAAATCTATTAAAATTTTGTTTTCAATTTAATTTAAATTTAAAATTTTATTTCTGCACATTGTACAGGAAAACACCTAGTTAATTAGATATATATAGTGACAATTTAATACTTTTTATTTCTCACTTCTCGTAATTATAAACTTCAGCTGAAAAAGTTCAAAGCTTTTATTGAACCATTATTTATAGTAAGTCAAATAAACTTATTGGATAATTGATAAGATTGAACGAGAAAAAAAATTTTAGGCCTCTTAGAACAAAATATAAACTAGTGGAAGATAAATGGGGGATTTGCCAAATAGAACTCAAAAATTGATTTTAAATTTAAAAGTGTACTCCAATTCAAATCAAATGCAAAATAACTTAAAATGCTAGTGAAATTACAAATATTCCTTCATAACTAAACAAAAACAGTATTGTAATTTACAATTATAACCATGCGACGACTTCCTTGAAAGTATTCTCATGACGTAGATCTTAAAAATAATTTATAAATTTTATAAAAAAATATTTTAATTAGTAAAAATTTCTAATACTGTAATTATAGACATTTATAAATGATATAAATTTAAAATTGCTAAAATTGAATATTTTTCAACGTAGATGAGTGAATGTAAGTTAGTCATGATATTTTTTGGTTTAGGGTTTGATAAATATGTTATAGTATTGTATGTATTTTTTAAGGTTAGATTGTGGTACCTTAATTTTTTTTTCAAAAACTAAATTTGACCTATTTGTGTTTAGTTTTGTATATACTAAACACTTTATAAGTTTATTTTAAGTTTAATAAAGTTTTTGTATGTGATTTAATATATCTGATTTTGGGGTTTTGGAAGACTTAAATTTTCGAAGATGAACTAGAAGACTTACTCGAAGTCTTAATTACAATTTCCGCTTAAAAATTTAGAAGAATTTAGGTTTTACGCCTATTGTTAGGTCTTTCAATAAATCTTCTAGTGGAAGTCTTAAGTCTTCCATAAAATCTAGTATATTAGATCTTACAAATAATTTAAAAATTTTGTAAAAAATATTTTGGTAGAGGAAAAATCCTAATCATATAATTGTAGACATTTTAAGTGATATAAATTTAGATTTAAAATTTATTTTAATTTTTATGAATTGTTTGTTTCTAATTAGTTAGTTATTTTGAGTTTATGGTATATGTGACTTAAGTCTTCCAACAAATAATGCACTAGGGTTTTTTCCAGGAGGTATTATATTAGAAGACTTACTTGAGAGTCTTATGAATCAAAAATATTTAATTTTATTGGAATTTTTGTCTTCTTATATAAAGAAAAATTTACACATTATCTATCTTCCTCTCAAATGGGTGCAAAAAATTGTGATTTTCTAATTCTAAAACTTTCCAACCTCTCTTTAATCTGTTTAAACTTAAAAAACCAAACTTTATATCAATTTATCATTTTGATCTCATGTTTCTCACTTATTTATTTTGTTTTTGCGGGTTTTTCATCATATGGTTCTCATCTTCCACTTCTTCAAATGTAGAACTATAAATCATATTTTTTTCATTTGGTAACACTCTTGTTGCTTAAAGTTCTTAAATTTTGAAAACTCTTTTTATTGTTTTAAGTTTTTACCTTATTTTTGAAGTTTTTCAATGTTTTGAAGTCAATTAAATGCTTTTGGATATGTAGGTTTTTAGGATCTGAGACGACTTAGAAGACTTTCATGGAAGTCTTCCCGAAATTCTTCCAACAAATAATGCACTAGAAGACTTCCGCAGAATTCTTCTGGGCAAATAGTAAATTTAAGGTCTAGAAAAATTTCGAGTAAGTATTCCAGGATGTATTCTATTAAAAGACTTTCAAGTAAGTCTTTCATAAAAAAAACCAAAATTTCTATTAATTTCTCAGTTTTATTTCATATCTTTATCATTGATTTATTTTTGTTTGGATATGAATGTTTTTCAGATCTAAGACGACTTGGAAGACTTTCATGGAAGTCTTCTCGGAAGTCTTCCAACAAATAATGCACTAAAAGACTTCCGCGGAAGTCTTTTGGGTGAATAGTAAATTTAGGGTCTAGAAGACTTTCAAGTATGTCTTCCAAGAGGTATTATATTAGAAGACTTTCAATTAAGTCTTTCATAAAAAACAAACTTTATATTAATTTCTCAATATTTATCTCATGTCTTTCTCACTGATTTATTTTGTTTGGATATGCATGTTTTTCAGATATGAGACGACTTGGAGGACTTTCATAGAAATCTTCCAACAAATAATACACTAGAAGACTTCCACGGAAGTCTTCTGTGCGAATAGTAAATTTAAGGTCTAGAAGACTTTCAAGTAAGTCTTCAAGGAGGTATTATATTAGAAGACTTTCAAGTAAGTCTTTCATAAAAAAACCAAATTTTATATTAATTTCTTTTTTTTATCTCATGTCTTTCTCACTGATTTATTTTGTTTGGATATGCAGGTTTTTCAAATCTAAGACGACTTGGAAGACTTCCGGGGAAATATTCTCGGAAGTCGTCTAACATATAGTGTGCTAGAAGACTTTCTGGAAGTCTTCTGACGGAATCTTCTCTCATGTTAAGTGGCGTCGAAATTTGTTTTTGTAGAGGAATGATCAATAATAATTTTGTTTATGATCGTTTTGTGATTTGTAGGTGTACTCTTTTAATTGTGAATTCTTTTTCAAATTGAAAGAGATATTAACGAAAAAATTTGGTAAATATATTCATGTCTACAATACTATTTTGCCAAATTACTTGAGATAATTAAAGTTTTTGATACAAATTCAATAGGAAAACACAATAACACAAAAAATAGTTAAATTTACTACGACAAGGGAGAATACTTCTCAAGAAAACTTAGCCAAATTCACCAAATATCAAATGTTACACAAATACTTAAATCTATTATGAGCATCAAATTCTATACTAGTAATAGAATCTGGATTTGCCAATGAAATTTGCTCCAAACATGAAGGCAGCCACTCATACCCATCTTCGGTTTGACATAGATATTTTCAGCATTCAAAATTAGAGAACATTAGAAAACATAGAAATCAAGGTCAAAAAATTAACCCGCAAGACTTCCAGAGAAGTCTTCTATCATTAGCTAGAAACATTAATAAACATATTTGAAACCTTTAAATTATCACCAATAAAGTTATGAATTTCGTTCATGACCCCAAATATTGACTAAAACACATGAATTAATACTAAAATTTTTAAAAGTCCATTTAAATTTACAGAAAAATGAAGGTTTATTATACATTGTCGTAGAAGACTTTCGCGAAAGTCTTCCAAGAGAAGACTTTCGTGAAAGTCTTCCAAGAGAAGGCTTTCGTGAAAGTCTTCCCAGAGAAAACTTCCGCGGAAGTCTTCCATTCAGGTCATTTTAGCAATTGAAATTTTACGAAGGAAGACTTTCGTGGAAGTCTTCGAACTTTTCTTTGTTGACAAAAAAAATTTAGGAAGACTTCCCTGTAAGTCTTCCCGGATAAACAAGTTAGTTTTGCAATTGACCGATCTGTGTCAGAAATTTGACTTTCTACAAAAGACTTCACGGTAAGTCTTCCAACGGAAGTCTTCTAAACTTTTACATTAAGTATGCTTACGGTCCGTGGAGTCTACGTAGGTTACTTTTTCAATTGACTATATTTGAATTTTGTTGAGAAGAATTTGGTCTTCAACTGGAAAACTTCCATGAAAGTCTTTTTTCGTTACCTTATGTTTGACCAGAATCACGGAATAAAAATCTGGAAGACTTCCACGTAAGTCTTTCGCTTCCAGACTTACATGGAAGTCTTCCAATTTAAATTAAATGTTTAAGTTTAAATTTTCAATTGCAAAAGTAACCTACGCAGACTTCCACCGACCGTAAGCAAAGTTAATGTAAAAGTTGAGAAGACTTACCAGGAAGTCTTATGTAGAACGTCAAATTTCTTACACATATCGGTCAATTGCAAGACTAACATGTTTATCCAGGAAGACTTCCAGTGAAGTCTTCTTAAATTTTTTTTGTCAACAAATAAATGTTGGAAGGCTTCCACAAAAGTTTTCTCTAAAAAATACACAGAAAGTAAATTGCAAAACTAACCTATGCTTTGACAAGAAAGACTTCTGTGGAAGTCTTCTCTGTCGAGAAGGCTTACACGTAAGTCTTCTCGCGACCAAATCTGCGTAAATTATTTGATTCATACCTTAAACCACTGAGAAAACTTTCTTAGTTGTCCAAGCAAACGCAACTTCACCAAGACAACTACTCAATCGTTAATGACCAAGAATCATGAGCTTGAATGGCTATATGAAGCATAAATACTTTAGAATAAAAAACCTTAGGTTTTGGATGAATATAGAGATAAATTGAGAGATATTAGTTTTTTGGATAAGATATGAGATAAAATGAGTAAAAATTGATTTTTTGATGTATTAAGAGCTTCATATTGGTTGTTCATGGTTGTTGGGTGAATTGATTGCAATGACATTTTCGTGAATTTGATGAAGATGAGGATGATAGAGTAAAACACAATTATCGAGGACTTAATTAAAGTCTTCCAGTAAGCCTTCCAATGGTATTTTCGTGAATAACAAGAATTTCTGGGGTGAATAGGGCAAGTCAAAATTTCAAAAATGGGTTTGTGTTTGACTTCAAGTTTTGAGTCAATTTTACAAAACCCCCAAGATACAATCTCTCACAAAAGAAGTTTGAAAAGATTTCTACTATTATATATATGGACATATTTTATAGTGAGTTCGAATGGCTACAATACACTATATATATTGGTAAAGAAAAAGGGATCCCACACACACGCACCGCCGCCGCTGCCATCCTACTCGGCGTGAGTGTGGCCTTTGGCCTGTGGAGAATGTGGGCATTCAACCCATAAAATATGATTTTTTGGAGTAAATTACTTTTGGTTTGTTCCTATTTCCTAGCCAACACAGCATTCATTTGTACCTAAACGATGAGTAATTTGTCTTAAACTGTCACATATTCTATAATTCTCCCAATCTCTTTTTAATACCATAAGAGAGGATCTTGGGAAGTAAGGTCCGTAATGCTTCACCTCTTGAGATTTCCACTAACGTGTGCACATGATGCATCTATTATGGATGGTAGCTCTCCCTCTCTTCTTTAAATAAATTTTGTTTCCTCATTATTCGATACATTTACGTCGAAAGAATATGAAATACTTCAACATAAGTTTTTCGAAAGTGTTCGTAGAGTTTATACTATTTACGAGTGCCGCATGACAGTTTTTCATGGTTTATCCTATGACTCTTAATTCGGTTATGTCAAGTCTCACCAACAGATTGAATTTAAGAGTTAACTAACGATACATCAATATCTCAAGTCCATGTTTTTTACAAAAAATGTTTCATATCTTCTTTCACTTCATATCTTATAGTATATTCCAACTCGGTTTTTCTGGCTCCTACTATCTTAATTCTTAAACATATTTTTCAGTAACCATTAAATAAGATTGGTTTTCTAAAAGTTTTTTTAAAAGGATTTTATTTGTTTTACATTGTTTCCTAAAAATTTCTTGCGTTTCTCCTTTAAACATCCGCGAAAAGGTCTCGTTTCTCTCAAACCTGTTTTCTGATTTTTTAAAGAATATTTGTGAGACGTTTTCTATAAACAACCTCAATTGTTTTAATAAAACGATTAGTTTCCACAAACTCTTTAATATGTGAAAAAATGAAAAGCCCACATAAACATTTTCTGCGTACATTTGCGAGTGAGTTTTCAAACATTGTCAAGCTTCCACCGATGTTTTTCGATAATTGGGAACGCTCTTTTGAAAATTTCTGAAAAATACCAAATTTGATATCAATATTCAAAACTTGTTTTCTATTAAAAAAAATTGTTGGTGTACAAACCTCGTTTACTTATTTTCAACAGATAAATGCTGATAACACCAACATAACTGGTGATCAGACTCGAACAACGTTTCCCAGACTGAAATGATGACAACTGTAATAAACGTTAAAACTGTGACAATTGCTGCAGAAGGTAGCCGAACCAAAGAATTGTAGTCTGCTCAATGTTGGTATGCTCAAATTATCTAAATGACCGAACGAAGGTATCAGGTAATTTGGGTTGTTCAGATAAAAATGTCGGATAATTAGGATAATAATATTTCAGGTAAAAATATTCAGATAATTTGGATTTATGAGTAATTCGGTTTACAAATAATATTTTAAGATATTTTTTTATTTTGAACTAAATCTAATTGATATTTTAGGTATATAATATATATTTTCAAAACTCAGATTCCCATTTGGTTCTCGATTTAATTCTAGTCTGGCTTTGGTTTTTCGGTTTAAGAGATTTAGGAACCATCCTGATATCTATTAAATTTTGTGTTATTGCGGTAGGTTTAGTTCTTTGGTTTCGGATAAATGTGCCCAGGCCTACACAACACTGAAGGTTGACAAATTCATCGAGGAATACAAGTATCTGGTGTCTCACTATATTGAGGATATCCATACTCTCGAGAGTGTTATGACATTGGTGCAATCTGACTCTTTGTGCAAAGGGTGGTCTCACTGGCCCACTATACCGACTCTACAATGAGATTCCCACGAATAAATAACTTCATAGATTATTGGACAATAAGTGTAGGGCTGAGGATGATGGCTGCCAAACGTTTGTCGTTGCGAAGTTCCTTGGCTTTAAAATGGTGGAGTCAAAACCCATCATATATCAAGTTGAAGCTTTGTAACTGATGTGCCATGAAACTGTTGCTGAAGGAATGTTTATCTACGAGACATTCACAGTGAAGTGCTTCATCAAGAAGCTTCCTCCAACATGGCTTCCTTCAAGAATTAATTGAAAAAAACAAGAAGAAGCTTCAGATGAAATCAAGGAGCCAAAACTCTGACAAGCTCTTAATAAGAGAACACACTGTCAATATGGCTTAGTAAGGGCAAAGGCAAGGCAAAAGTCAATTCTCCTACAATCCCTTCAAAACTAGCTTGCCTTTTAGAGCTTATGCTTCAACAACCTTCAAAAATAAATTGTCTGACTCAAATGTGGACAAAAAATTTCAAGGGCAAGTGTCAATACTCCAACGTAATCAGGAAAAAGTTTATTGTGTGTCGCAACAAGATCAAAGATGAGAAAGGTTAGTCAATCTCACTAAAGAAGACCTTTGTGCAGTGGTTACTGAGGTCAACATTGTTGAAAGCAACTATAAAAATTGGTGGTAAGATACATGAACTACCACCCACATTCTAACTGATAGGTTGATGTTCAGTACTTAGCAAAGGAGGACAACTGAAGAGTAGTTGTTCATGGGGAACATTGCAGTCTCCGGGATTGATTACCACGGTAATGTGACTTTGAGGATGACATCTTGATGAGAAATAACTCTTCAGAACATGAAGCACATACCAGCCATGAGGAAGGACTTGGTCTAGGGAAACTTGTTATGGAATAATGGATAACCATGAACCTTGAGGCGGATAAGCTAGTGAATCAGGAGAATGGGGCTTTCTTAGGTAATGGGTATGTTAAAGATGGATTGGTCAAGATGAGTATAATGACAGTTCCACCTAAAATGTGGTTTTCAAAGTTGATTCAATGAGTAAGAAGAAACCAGTTATTTATTTGGTTAACTCTTTCAATATACGGCAGAAAGATTAGGCCATGTTAACAATAATTCAATACAAATATTAAAGAACTTAAACTTAAGAGAAATACCCTAAAATACACTAAAAAAATTTTTGTCCCCAAAATCGCACTCAAGGAGAAAAATGACAAAAAAACTTTATTAAAGGGTGTAAATATACATTTATACCCCTTGGGTTAACTAATCTAGATTTAGGGTTTAGAGTTATGGCGTGGGGTTTTGGAGTGAAGTTTAATATTAAAAATAAATTAAAAAATATTAAAATTTTCAAAATAAAAAGGTTTGTTTTAGTCATTTATTCTCAAAGTCTATTTTTTTGACAAAAACTTCAAAAAAGTCTATCTAAGAGATTTTCCCTAAACTTAATCCCAAAATGCAAAATAAGTAAAGAAAAATGTGAAGTATGTGTACATACAATTATAAATGTCATCACCTCATGTTGAAAGAACTAACAAACTTCTAGAGTTAATTCACAATGTTTCATGTGATTTCAAACTCATACAAACTAGAGATGGAAAAAAGTATTTTGTGACTTTTATAGATGACTGCACAAAATATTGTTATGTATATTTGTTACGTAGCAAAGATGAGACCTTCAATCAATTTAAGGAAGATAAACTATGTGGTTGAAAATCAATTTAGAAAAACTATCAAGATAGTAGAATTGATATAGGAGGTGAGTGTGATGGTAATACTTCTTAAATAATATGGAAATATTCATCAAACTATTCATCCCTATTCATTAGATTCTAATGGAGTTGTAGAACAAAAAAAATACAAACTCTAAAATCGATTATGAATGCAATGTTATAGGAATCTTGGTTGCCCCAGAACATATGTTGAAAGGGGAAGGGGAGGGGTAAGTGTTGCTACAACTAATTCTAACCTATATTCCACAGTAAGTAATTGGAAAAACTATATACAAATTATGAAAATGTAATGTACCTTGTACAAATACCTCAGAGTGTTGGTGTCAAGAAAAGTTTGTTGTGCCATCTCCAAAATATTATAATTGGACATAAAACAATGAATTTTATCTTTATTAGATATAAACATAATAGTAATGCCTATTAATTTCTGGTACATAAATCTTATATATCAGACATTCATAAAAATATAATAATTGAATCAAGAAATGCATCTTCTTCGAGATTGCTTTTCATGCAAAGATAAAAAACGATCAAAATGAACTCATGAAAAAAAGACGATGGAAACCCCTCATAAAATGAGACTACCATTGATACTTCCTTAAAGATATTTCAGTAAATGAAACAAAAAAAATACGCCTATAAGGGCTAAAGAGTCAAACGGAAAAATCTTTTCACAAAAAAAATTCCTTATTGAATTTTTAGAAGAAAATGATCCTTGAACTTTTAAAGAAGACATGTCTACCCCAGACATAAGGATTTGTAATGAAGTTTTCAAAAGAGAAATAGATTCCATTATGAAGAATCATACATGGTATATACCGATTTACCTCAACGATTTAAAGCATTAGTGTGTAAATGGATTTTCAAACAAAATCTAAAACTTGATGGAACATTTGATAAATATAAAGCTAAGCTTGTCATGCAATCTAGAGACTGCGAGTTATTATTTTCAATATTTCCGTATCTAAAGTGGTGATGGCGATGGCGATATCAAGAGAGATTTAGGGTTTCATGGTTCGGCGAGGGACAAGGGGTTTCATCGAAGAGATTATATTCGAAGGAGGGGATCTTATTGGGAGGGTTTTCAGAGGGATATGGATTGAAGGCAGAGATCTGGAGAATCACCAAGATACGGATTGGAGAAGATCTGGTCCGATTAAGGGAATGAATGGGAATCGAAGAGGAAGGGCTCAACTCGGGAATCTGGAGAGGATCTGGTTAATCATCCTCAATAAGATGATAATCAAAGATAGGACCTCTATCCCCCTACTACGAATACCTCTTTGGGTAGTTATGGGAGAAAAAGAATCAAATCAAATTTTCCAATTACGGTTTTTGGAACGGTAGAAGATACATCTGGATTCTTGGGAATATTTTTGGCATATCCATTGATTGATTTTGGAGGTTTGAGGTTGCGTATCAATTATAACCGATACATGATTAACATGAGAGGGATATGTAGGGTAGAAAGGGATATCGGGATACTATATAAGGGGATTTGGGGTTCTGATCAGAGTCATATATTCTCTTTGCACTATTTTCCACGTTTCAAAGCCAAACTTACCTGAGTGTTTTCTTTCCTGGACCTAATGACACAGAGTAGCTTGCTTAATGTCTCTGGAGACACGAAGACGGGTGCTGGTACTAGGAAGAGGCTGAAGTTTCAGTACCCCATTTTGATAACTCGGCTCTCATTAAGAGTTATGCGAAGACACTAGTGGGACGTTGTATGAACCCGGAGAAGCAGGACATCAAGGCTTTGATTGTTATGCTCCCTAAGATTTGGAAGATGGAGGATCGAGTGGCTGGAGCGGATCTTGGACGGGGGAAGTTTCAATTCGATTTTGAGTTGGATGAAGACATTGGCACGGTCCTCCAGCTACAGCCGTTCCATTTTGACTACTGGATGATCACGATGGCCCGGTGGCAACCAGGTACGGCTCAGTCTTACCCATCAACCATACTATTCTGGATACGAGTTCTTGGTGTACCACTGGAATACTGGGCAGCTCCTACCTTTGAGAGTATAGGAGATGCCATTTGTCAGACGTTAGAAGTAGACTTGGATTACGGTAGGATAAAAGTGGCGGTTGATGGGCTGAAGGAGTTAGTCTTTGAGACTACATTGGATTTCACGGGTGGGGAGTTTCATGACGGAGGGGAAGTACCAGTCTCCCTCCGTTATGAGAAATTGTTCGGATATTGTCAATATTGCTCCAGTCTGGCCCAAGAGGAAGCTAAGTGTCCTCTGAGGAAGTACACTCTAGAGAAGAAAAAGGAAGCTCAGAATTTTGTGGGAGATCACCTTGCTGGAGGACGGGAGGAAGATAGAGCCAGAAGTTACAAAGGAGTTGCCATTAATGGTAATCAGGCCCATAATGAAAGGGAGATTCGAGAGTATCAGAGCAAGGGGAAAAGGAAAATGTACATGGACACTGAGGCTAAATGGATGAAGGTGGGTGGGAGAGAAAGTAAGTGGGCTAGTTCACACAAGGATTATCCTCGTAGAGGGGAAGACGACCCTCAGATCAGGTACAAATGTAAAGAAGGCTCATGAGGCCTTTATTTGGAGAGCAGAGGCAGGCACACTGGGGAGACGAGAACGGCAGGAAGCTCTAGACAAGGAGGCAGAGAGGATATTGAGGAGGAGGGAGAGATTCAGGGCAAAATGCTAGAGGTAACTCATTAGGAGGAATCGGTTTTCCAACCACTACCATCCTCAAAATTTCTTGACGAACTCATTGACACTCAGGAGGAGCCTAAGGAGGATGTGATGGAATTGGATAAAGAAAAGTATGAGGTCGCCAGCAGTGGTGATATTGAGGGTGAGGAGGGTAGTAACCTGATTGGGGTAGAGGCAGAGGTGAAAGAGATGTCCGAGACATGGAGGCTGAAGATGACACACCGGAGGAAGAAATGTTGAAGGATGACAAGGGAGGACAAGAGGGTAATGTCGTGGATCAGGGAAAGAAACAGGGGGTTCGTAAGAGGTTGTTTAGGCCTGCCATAGTCAATGGAGGTACTTCTAATATGAGGATGGTACAAGCGCTTATTTCCCCTCGCAAACGCCTCACATCCAAGGTGGGTAATCGCATCGGAGACAGTTCCAAACAGGTAGAAGAGAAGGGCACATCAAACCCAAAACCGACCCTCCCAAGTCTCTAATTTATATGGATCAAGCTATCTTAAGGAAGAAGGCAGTTCATCAGGGAGGGGTACTGCATTATGGTTTTCTTGTTGTTTTTGTTACAATAAGTCCTTTGGGCACGCTTGTTTGGTTATGGTGGTTTGGTTTTCAGTTTCCTTTTGTTTTAATTATTCCAAGGCCTCTACATCTCATGTCTCTGTTTGGGTGTTATACTTTTCAATGGAATAATTTTTTTCTTGTGGTTTTGGCGAGTATTGTATTTTATTGGCTGAGGAGGTATAGATTGGGCTGTGGCAGGATGCGGGGTGGGATAATCAGTCTTAAAAATATTGGGCATCAGGGATTCGATTATTTTCGGACATTACTTGTATCAAATCATGTGCCGAATTGGCTTGGAAGAAGGATGGAGTGGCCCACTAGTCTCCTTAAGCCTCGGTTTTTTGGTCATTCTCAGTGGCAGAGGGTCATGAAGGACATTATGGTTGATAGAAACATCGTTGGTTTACTATCAATGCAGGCTGGGCTCGGGGTTTTGGCGTTTTTATGGGCAAGTATTTGGTTTGGCCCGACTAGGATGGGGTATTGGAAGTTTGCCGGTGACCCATTTAAAAGCATTTTTTTTCATTGGACAGTGTTATGTCTCAAGGGTTGTGTCGCAGTAAGATAGCGAAGTGGGATTATTAGATAATTTTCAGGTTAGGGATGTTGTCAAATTATGAGGTATACCAGTGTAAATTTTGGGAGGTAACTAAGGTTCTAACGACCATTTTTCTGAGGATACGAGGTTTGATAAGGCAAAATCAATTGGGGCGTTTTAAGGGCAGTGGTATACGCAGGGTTCATGTCCTTCTGATTATTAAGATAGATTCTTATGAAGATTTTAAGCTGGAATTGTAGAGGTATGGATAGTAAGGCGACAATGTGGTACCTTAGGGAAATATGACACAAGCATAGACCTGATTTTTTATTTTTATCTGAAACTAAACAAGATTTGGGTTTTGTACAAGGTTTTCAACTTCATTTTGGGTATGACAGGCTGGTAACAGTGGATCCACAAGTGACAAGTGGGGGATTAGCTCTTTTCTATAATTATGATTCTCAAACACAAGTCCTTTTTTCAATAATCTCATGATTGAAGTGGAAGCTTTGGCAGTAGGGAAAAAAGTTTTTTTGACATTTGTTTACGGGGAGCCAGTCCAGCAGCTGAGAGATCAAGTATGGGAATGGTTGACGAGGTTTGGGCTTGTAAGAATGGAACCATGGTTTCTAATTGGAGATATGAATAAGATTACTGGTAACCATGAGAAACAAGCAGGTTCTTTGAGAAGTGCAGGATCCTTTTTGTCTTTTACTAATATGATTCGGAACAGTGGTCTTTTGGAGTTTCTAGCTCGTAGTAATAAAATGTCTTGGCAAGGAAGGAGAGGAAATGAGATGTACAGATGTAGATTAGATCGGGCTTTAGCTAATGAAGATTGGCACTCCCTTTTTCCATGTTCGTGGACAGAATATTTGGGAATGATAGGTTCAGATCATAGGCTTTTAGTGGCCACAATGGATGTTAGGATACCTAAGAGAGCAGCTCAATTTCACTTTGATAAGATATGGATTGGGCAGGAGGGTTTAAAGGAATACGTTGCTCGTGGATGGGGGAAACAAGTTATGGGAAATTCAGGGGTTTTTGTGCCGGAAATTAGGAATTGTAGACATGAGATTGCTATTTGGCGAAAGAATAACCCTCCCTATGGAAAGGCGAAAATTGATGAACTCCAGCGAGCTCTAGAAGAAGTTCAAATGGATAATAATAGAACGCAAGAGGAAATACTGACAGCCACAAAGAAATTACACGAGGCTTATAGGGATGAGGAGGAATATTGGTATCAAAAGAGTAGAGCCATGTGGCACACATCAGGCGATCTTAATACTAAGTTTTATCATGCTCTTACAAAACAACGCCGGACGGGAAATTGAATAGTAGGACTATATGCTGAAGAAGGAAAGTGGGCCACAGAGGAGGATAACGTAGAAAAAATGGCAGTGGATTACTTCCAAGATTTATTTAGATCTACACAACCCGCTGAGTTTGAGGCGTTTTTGAAGGTAGTCACACCAAGTATTTCCCCTCAGGTGAATCAAAGACTACTAAGACAAACCACGGAGGAAGAGATCAAATAAGCATTATTTATGATGCACCCATGAAAAGCCCTGGGCCCGGATGGACTGACAACACTCTTCTTTTCAACATTCCTGGTCACTAATCAAGAAAGATATTTTAGATTTGGTCAATGGTTTTTTATCTTCGGGCAAGATGGACGCACAGCTGAATATCACAAATATCTGTTTAATTCCTAAGACGAATAGGCCAACAAAGATGACAGAATTAAGTCATATTAGTTTGTGCAACGTAGGATATAAAATCATCTCGAAAGTACTATGTCAAAGACTAAAGGCCTGGCTTCCCTCACTTATTTCAGAAACACAATCAACTTTTGTGGCAGGACGGCTGATTTCGGATAATATCCTTATAGCGCAAGAGATGTTCATGGGTTAAGAGCGAACAAGGCATGCCAAAATAAGTTCATGGCAATTAAGACAAATATGAGTAAAGCATACGATAGAATTGAGTGGCCCTTTATTCAGGCGTTACTTGATCGTATGGGCTTTGATAAGCATTGGATTAAGTTAATGATGGAGTGTATTTCGTCTGTTCGATACCGAGTATTGTTAAATGGCCAACCCAAAGGGTATATTGTACCACAAAGAGGACTGAGACAGGGTGATCTCCTTTCCCCCTATTTATTTATCATGTGTACAAAGGCACTAATAGTGAACATCAAAAAAGCGGAGAAAGACAAACTTCTGACAGGAATAAAGGTGGCACGGGCATGTCCTCCAATATCTCACCTGTTTTTTACGGATGATAGTCTATTTTTCTGTCGGGCAAATGTGGAGAAGTGTCAAACCATTCTAAAGATATTAAAGGACTATGAGATAGTGTCAGGTCCGTTGATCAATTTTCAGAAGTCATCTATTCAGTTTGGCCATAAGGTTGGTGAAACCATAAGACAAGAACTCAGGGATATTTTGGGTATACAGATATGGGAGGTATTGGATCCTATTTGGGATTCCCAGAAAGTTTGGGAGGCTTAAAAATTCAGGTCTTTGGATTTATCCAGGATAGCCTAAGCAATAGAGTTAACGGATGGACTTTCAATTTCTTTACAAAGGGTGGCAAGGAACTGATTATTAAATCAGTGATAACAGCATTACCAAATCATGTAATGTCATATTTTTGTTTGATAAAGGCTACAACCAAGAAACTAACGAGTGCAGTGGCTCAGTTCTGGTGGAGCTTCGGGGGGAGTACCAAAGGTATGCATTAGAAATCTTGGGATAAATTATGTCAGTCTAAGGATTTAGGTGGGTTGGGTTTCAAAGATCTCACACATTTCAACACGGCAATGTTAGATTAACAACTATGGCGATTGACTGAAAAACCAAACACGCTTTTCTCTCAAGTCTTTAAAGGTCGGTATTTCAGGAATGCATCACCCCTGGATCCGATTCGTTCATACTCCCCATCTTATGGATGGTGTAGTATGATTTCTGCTAGATCTCTGGTTAGCAAAGAACTAATTAAACGGGTGGGACTTGGTTCTTCTATTTCAGTTTGGAATGATCCTTGGCTCCCAACCACTCGCCCGAGACCAGCAACCAAAATTAATCATAATTGTTCCCAAGATTTGACAGTGGACGCTCTTATTAATGGAAATGCCCGAACTTGGAATTCTCAATTACTGCGGGATTTGGTTGACCCTGGGGATGTGGGGATTATAGGGAGTATTCCTTTAAGTAGGATACAACTTATGGACATGGACGGTTGGCATTTTACGAAAAATGGAAGGTACACAATGAAGTCGGGGTACCAGGTTGAACGTACTTATCCGGACAATGGAAATAAATATCCAATCTATGGTCCCACAATTGACGTGCTGAAGGCTCATTGTTGGAAAATTCGATGTCCTCCAAAATGAAGACACCTCCTCTGGCAAATTTTATCAAGCTGTATAGCGGTTAAGAAAAATCTCCGAACACGTGGAATCCAAGGGGACGTACAATGTGCAAGATGTGGAGCAGTGGAGGAATCAGTCAATCATGTGTTGTTTGAATGTCCTCCCGCGGTACAAGTGTGGGCACTGTCTAAGATACCATCGAATACTGAGATTTTCCCTACTATAGCACTCTTTACCAATATGGATTATCTTTTTTGGCGAGTTTCACCTCCTCTGGAGAATCATCAATTTGCATCAAATAGCAAAAGTTTTAGTAATTTGGACGTGGATCCTCGAGTAACTCTTAATTTGGCAGAGACCGAATTGGTCCTATGGAAAGAAGCGCAGGCTGCAATATCTTGGGCAGATCCACAATCCAAAGGTGGAATGGTTTCCTTTATACCCTTAATTCTAGGAAGATGGTGTTTCACGGATGGATCTGGGAAAGAAAACGATAAGTATTCAGGACAAGGGTGGTACAGTATTCTGGAAGGTTTTGCGGGTTTAATGGGAGCAAGGAACACTAGAGCCAGTCTCTCCCCTCTCCATACAGAGATTGAAGCTCTTATTTGTGCAATGGAAAGTATGAGGAACTTACACCAATATCATGTTACTTTTGCAACGGATTTCTTTCAACTGGTTAAGATGGTGTCTCAACCGGAGAAATGGCCAGCCTTTGCAACGCATCTACAAGATATTAAGTACCTCAAATGCAGTTTTAGCCACTCGGACGAGTTACAAGAGTGGATAGCAGAGTCTTTCTGAGTTTGTTTTCGTTTTGATGTAAAAAAAAGAAGCTAAGCTTGTAATTTAAAGATTCAGACAAAAAGAGACAAACTATTTTGACACCTATTCTCCAGTAATGAAATAACATCAATACGGATGTTGGTCAGTCACATTGTTAAGAGGCCTAGAAATCCATCAAATGGACAAAAAGTTTTCTTTTCTAGAAGTTAGTTTAGAGGAGGAAATTTACATGAAACGATGAAGGTTATGTTCTTCTTGGACATGAAAACTATTGTATGCCGAATAGTAAAGTCCTTCCATGGACTTCAACAAGTTCCTAAAGAAAGGCACAAATTTTTTGACAATATGATGATGTCAAATATTTTCAAATTGTTTTTTTTTTCAAAAGAATGCAACAAATGCATATAATACATAATAGGTATGTTTTGCAATGTTTATATGTAGATGATATACTCATTATTGAAAGAAATAAAAGTATCTCATATATTATTGGGTAAGTCTCTCAAATATCCAATTTTAGTTTGTATCACTAAAAGGCCCGCAGGGAGAAAAATGACCAAAACATATTTCATTAAAGAAGCAAAAAACCATTATATACCTTGCTTTATAGATATAATTTTTTTTTAAAATATATGTTTTGAATTACATGTTAATTCAAGTTTTTTTTTATTTTACAAAATGTTTTACGATTTTTTTAATTCTTTATAAAAAATCAAAACGCTTTTGAAACTAATTTTTATTTTTTTATTGAAACTTTTAATATTTATTTATTTATTTTAACTTTAAAGTCTAAGTTAAAATTAAGATTAGTTAAGATTAGTTAACCCTAGAGATATAAATGAATATTTATTCTTTAATGAAAACTCTTTTGGTCCTTTTCTTCTTTGTAGACTCTTTTTGTAAAAAGAAACTAAGAGAAACTATCATAGAGAATTTCTCTATATTATTTGAGAAACATTACAAACATTTGAGCTACAGTGATGTGTCATCACTAGAATAATTCTTAGAGTTTTTTTTTTTTTTTTTTTTTTTGTCATCAGAATAATTCTTAGAGTTATTATAGAAATAAGGGGATTTTCATGTTTACCACATTATTGGTACCATTATTAATCTTTACCTTCACTAAAGAAACATTTTCACAAATACCATTTTTTAAAAAGACAAATTATTTATAAATTAATTAGAATCCTAAATTTTACATTCTTAAACTTTATCCCACCCCTCAATTCTAAAACTTAAGTCTTAGATTAATTAACCCAGGTGTTATAAGAGTATATTTTCTTTTAAAAAATAAGAATAAAAATGACTAAGGTAAACATGAAAAATGATAGTAGAAATGTGGTATTTTTGACAATTTCCTTAGAAATAAGTATTAAATATTAGAATATTTATAATATATGTCAATCATTATTTGGTCCAAAATCTAAACAAATACGATAAGTTTCATTAAGTTAACAAAACATTAACTAGTAATATACCAAACAATCTTCTTTTACTTTCCTCAAATAAAAGTTATGAAATTACCTAATGTGATTTAAAATATACATGACCATTAAGGATATTGAATATTAACATTTGAAAACAATTTATTAACCATATACCATTTTAAAAGTTTTATACTATTAAGATAAATTAAGTAACCACATTAACCCTATAATAAAAAAATTAGACTTTTTCTATATTATATTTTTAATATTTAATACGGTTAAATTATACTAAAATTGTTAAAGTTTCACACTGAATTTTTTTTTAATTATTAGTTTTATGTTTTGGGCATTTTCATGTTTACCACATTATTGGTACCACTTTTTATTTTTACCTTCATTCACTACAAGAAAACTAAGAAGTTACTACGAAACATTACTAGGAAATATATTCCTCGTAAATTTACTACGAAATTACGTCAAAATTACGAGGAAAATATAGTTCCTCGTAAAGTCGTCGTAAAAACACGAGAAACGTATTTCCTCGTAATGCCGTAGTACAGTTACGAGGAAATGACGTGGCAATAGTACATTTCCTCGTAAGACCGTAGTAAAACTGTTTCCTCGCAGAAGCCTAGTAATGTTTTACTACGAAATTAAGAGGAAAATGTGTTTTACTACGAAATTAGGAGGACCTGGATAGGAAATATGGAATTTAAATAAAAACGTGTTCATTTCATAGCAATTTCCTAGTAAATGCTCAGATTTGAAAATTTCTATAAATACCACAATTGTGATTCATTTGAAACACACAAAAAAATAATCAGCTATAAGCTTAATCAAACACAAAAAAATGTCCGGCCCGGGAAATATTTTCGAGTTGCGGAAGTGGATGTATTTACACAGAGATAATAACGGGAGGGTGACGACAGAATATCTCGAAGGGTTGGAGACGTTTATGCATCAAGCAGATTCTACACCACTCACACAGGAAAGTGGTAAGATGTTCTGTCCTTGTCGGAAATGTTGCAATACAAAATTAGGCCCTCGTGAAAGTGTTTTGAAGCATTTAATAAATAGAGGGTTCATGCCTTATTATTATATTTGGTATCAACATGGAGAAGATGCTAGTTGTAGGAATGATGAAGCTAGCAGTAGTAGCAATTTGCAAGTTGAACCGGTTGATCATTTGCGTAATGAAACTAGTTATCATCACCAGGAGGAACAAATGGTAGATTGTGATAGGGTTCATGATATGGTAGGTGATGCATTTGTAACTCATGATGATGATGAAGTTGAAGAACCTAAATTAGATTCAAAAAAGTTTTATGAAATGTTAGAAGCTGCGAATGAGCCAATTTACAGTGGTTGTAGAGAAGGTCTGTCTAAATTGTCGTTGGCTGCTAGAATGATGAGTATTAAAACCGATCACAATCTACCTGAAAAATGTATGGATGCATGGGCAGACTTGTTTAAAGAGTATTTGCCAGAAGAGAATGTGTCTGCTGAATCTTATTATGAGATTCAGAAATTGGTATATAGTCTTGGGTTGCCCTCGGAGACGATAGACGTTTGCATCGACAACTGCATGATTTACTGGGGAAATGATGAGAAGTTAGAAGAATGTCGATTTTGTAAGAAACCACGATTCAAACCGCAAGGTCCAGAGCGTAATAGGGTATCGTACCAAAGGATGTGGTACCTACCAATCACAGACAGATTGAAAAGATTGTACCAATCTGAGGAGACTGCTGGAGGGATGAGATGGCACGCCGAGCATACTCAGATGGATGGAGAGATGACTCATCCATCAGATGCAAGAGCTTGGAAACATTTTAACAATGTACATCCACATTTCGCTAGCAATAGCCGGAATGTATATCTTGGATTATGCACTGATGGATTTAGTCCATTTGGAATGTCTGGGAGACAATATTCATTGTGGCCGGTCTTTCTTACACCGTATAACCCGCCACCGGAGATGTGCATGCGACGAGAGTTTCTATTCATGACCATATTAATACCTTGTCCAAAACATCCAAAAAGATCTCTCGACGTTTTTCTACAACCACTGATAAAAGAGTTGAAAGATTTGTGGTCAACAGGGGTGAGGACATATGATTGTTCAACGAAAACAAACTTTACGATGCGAGCGATGCTTTTGTGGACCATAAGTGACTTTCCTGCATATGGTATATTGTCTGGGTGGACTACACATGGGAGATTAGCTTGTCCATATTGTAATGGAATGACAGATGCATTTCAGTTGAAGCATGGTAGGAAGACTAGTTGGTTCGATTGTCACCGTTGATTTCTTCCCGTTTACCACCCATACCGAAGAAACAAGAAATTGTTCAGGCACAAAAAGGTTGTCAGAGACACTCCTCCTCCATACTTAACTGGACAAGATATCGAAGCGCAAATTGATTACTACGGTGCTCTAGAAACAGCTCCTCGTGGTGAGAATTGGCATGTTCCCAGTAATATGTCTGATTTTTATGGTGTTCAGCACAATTGGCACAAGAAGATTATATTCTGGCAGTTGCCATATTGGAAAGATCTTCTTTTGCGCCACAACCTCGATGTGATGCATATAGAGAAGAACTTTTTTGAGAACATCATGAACACTATATTGAATGTCCCAGGGAAGACGAAAGACAACGTAAAATCAAAGTTGGACCTACCCGATATCTGCTCAAGGAGTGAGCTACATATAAAAAGCAATGGGCAAGTTCCAGTTCCAATATTCAGACTGTCATCAGAAAAAAAGTCTGTGTTGTTCAACTGGGTGGCTTCAGAAGTGAAGTTCTCTGATGGGTATGTTTCAAATCTCTCAAGATGTGTTGAGAAAGGGCAAAAGTTCTCCGGGATGAAGAGCCATGATTGTCATGTCTTTATGCAGCGACTACTTCCCTTTGCGTTTGCGGAGCTACTACCGGCAAAAGTACATGAAGCACTTTCAGGTAATTAATTACGATGACATGATTAATTTATTTCTATATATATATAGATATATATATATATACTAATGTGGATAATTTTTGTTGTTGTATATATATAAGGAATTGGAGCATTTTTTAGGGATCTGAGCACCCGCACTCTTAAAGTGGAAGTTGTCCAACAACTTCATGAAAACATCCCTGTCTTAATCTGCAACTTGGAGAAAATATTCCCGCCTACTTTTTCGACGTCATGGAACACCTAGTTGTCCACCTCTCGTATGAGGCATTACTTCGTGGACCCGTGCATTTTGGATGGATGTATCAGTATGAAAGGGCCATGAAAACTTTGAAAGGAAAAGCCAAAAACCTAGCAAGAGTTGAAGGTTCCATTGTTGCGGGAAGTTTGACGGAAGAAACATCACATTTCACATCGTACTACTTTGCACCGAAAGTACGTACAAAGGAACGAGCTCCAAGAAGATATGATGATGGTGGTGTCGTGCCGACATATATGGAAGACAATGTTCCAGACATCTTTTGTCAAATTGGGCGATTGGGTGGGAAATTGAAAGAGGTTTGGTGGTCGAGTGATGAAGACGTCCATAGTGCACACCTTTATGTTCTTCTTAATTGCGAGGATCCATTGATTGCTTATTTTGAAAGGTAAATATATAAACATACACACTTATATATATATTTATATTTTTTTTTCAATATTAAATATATAATGTAACATAACATATATGCATGATTTTACAACCAATTTGAGACTCAAGTCGAGGAAGCAAAACCTGGTATATCGACAACTGAGTTAGACAAAAAGAAAGATCAACACTTTATTAAGTGGTTAAGGAAACAAGTATTTATTTATTACTTAAATTGTATGCATACATTACCACAAAGTAAGTCTAATGTCTAGTTTATATTACTTTTTGTTGAAGGTTGATTATGACGATCCTAAGTATCCCGCATGGTTTCGCGAACTACTTCAAGGTCCAATTGCAAAGGTCACTACATCATCAATGTATTTCACCCGAGGCTATACTTTTCATACCTATGACTATGGTAGACACCGGGCGACAAGTAATTATGGAATATGCGTGAAAGGCGAAACATATTTCTGCGGGATCTTGCAGGAGATTTATAAAGTGCAATTCCTAGGTATGAGTCTGAAAATCGTTATCTTCAAGTGTGAGTGGTACGACCCCGTCGTCGACAGAGGTGTTCGGATTAACAAAAATGGTGTAGTTGATGTCAATGGTGGACGAAGGTACAACCAAAAATTCTTTATTTGACACATGCTTGTTTTGAGAACTAATTTTTACGTTGTCTTAATTTTTGCAGGTACAACAAATTCGAGCCATTCATATTAGCTTCCCAAGCAGATCAAGTTTGCTTCATTCCATACCCTCGGATTACTACCTCGGGAATAAACTGGTTAGCTGTTATCAAAGTTACACCTCGAGGACTGATAATCGCTGGAGAAGAACCACCATTACAAGAAGAAAACGCCAATGAAATCGAGGAACCTGAAGCAGAAATTGATGACATCCTACTCATTGATCCTCATAGTCATGAATACGAAGATGTTCCTGATCACACAACGGATGACGGTGTTGAGGACGAGTTTTACGAAAATGATGATGTTTCTACAGATGTTGAAAATGTATCTGAATGAATTATGTATGTTGACTAAGTTTGTTTAATCATAAAAATGAATTTGAATGAATTTGAATAATTGTGTATGTTTTAAGTTTGTTAAATCACAAAAAATAATTTGAGTTTGGGGTTTAGGTGTAGAAGAGGTTTGGAGTTAAGGAAGTTTGGTTGTAGAAGAGGTATAAGTTATGGAAGTTGTGGTTTGGAGTTTGGGGTTTCGAATTTAGGGATTTACAAACCCTTTCCTCGTAAAACCCTAGTAAACGAAAACGCGGGCATAGCTATTTACTCGTAAAATCGTAGTAAAGGTTTACTATGAAATTACGAGGCAGTGTACAAATTACTACGAACTTAAGAGGAAATGTACAGATTCGAAAATTTCTATAAATACCACCTTTGGTGATTCATTTCTAACACACCTAAAAACACTAAACCATAGATGATAATCATCTATAGGAGCTTTGTTTAAGATATTACATGTCTTAAAGGTAATTTTTCTTAAGAGATATGTAATAATATCTTTGACAAATGCTCCCATAGAAGATAATCTTCTATTATGAGTTTGTTTTAAGTTTGTTTTAATTTGAGGTTTGGAGTTTTCAGTTTGGGGATTTATAAGTTAAAAGTTGTGGTTTGGGGTTTGCGGTTTCGAGTTTGGGGATTTATAAACCCTTTCCTCGTAAAGCCGTACTAAGTTTACTAGGGTCTTACGAGGAAAAAAACGCGGGCATAGCGTTTTCCTCGTAAAGTGTTACTAGGACCTTACGAGGAAACAGAAACGCGGGCATAGCTATTTCCTCGTAAGAGCCTAGTAATTTTACTAGGGTTCTACGAGGAAACCAAATTCCTTATATAAACTCGAGCAATCCGATTTCCCATTTTCTAGTAACTGCCTCTCAGAATCCTCTAAAGGTAGTAGTTAGGTTAGTGTTTAGTTTAGAGAATTTAGATTAGGTGGTTAGTTTAGGGAATTTAGATTAGGTGGTTAGTTTAGGGAATTTAGATTAGGTTGATTTACTTTTTTTAACTGTTTTTTTAATGATACGGGAAATTAATGTTTTAATTTTTTTGATTTAGATGCCTAGAGCAGACAAGATTGCTAGGGCTGCTGGTAAGAGGACGTTGTCTCTTGATCAGTCTCTTGATCAGGGGATTCACTACGGAGATATATTTGGGAGTCGGGATACTCCGGGTTCATCTTCGTCAGCTCCCAGTCCATCTTCGATTCCGGATCGTGTTGTTCCCGAGACTTAGGGAGCTCCTCCACCACCACCTCCTCCTCCTCCTCCACCGGTCGGGGTTCATCCCGATTTGCAGGTGCCGCCAAACGTACCCTTTGCGGTGTATACGGTGGAGGATATTTTGGCCCTTCCAGGCAGAGAAGGGCTGCTAGAGTTAGATCCTATCCGACGGGACGGGAAAAACGTATTATGGTATGTTTTAATTTTTAAAAAGTTTTTTAAAATTTATTTCTTAATTAACAAAATATTTATAAATTAAACTAATTAATGATTTATTTTGTGTCTTTCCAGGTTTAATCTTGACAATAGTGTCGGAACTAGCGTCACGGACTGTATCAAGGGATACTTCCCCGATGCAGCTCCAAACTGGAAGAAGACGGTGAGCCACACAAAAAAGACGTGGTTCAAAATGTTCGCTGTAAGTTTAATAATGATCAACTTAATTTATTTTTCATTATTTAAAACTATTAATATTATTGAACTAATCCGTCTCTTTTTTTCTTTTCTTGTTACAGCAAAGGTATCGTTGGTCTATTGGGATTCACCAGCTGGTGAAGACAGAGTTTGAGGCTAAGGCTAAATTACGATTGCTCGACACGGTCTACAATTGGAAGGGCGACTTTCAGGTATAGATTTATAAATTATAATATATATAGTTTAAAAATTATTATTGACTTTAATTCTAATTAATTATTTTAAATTAGGTGGATGGTTACGAGGCCGGGAAACCCGATTGCCTCACAACCGAGGTGTGGGATGGCCTCATCGTCTATTGGGGGTTGCCGGACTCGGTCAGAACCTCCAACACAAACTCCGTGAACCGCATGACTAGAGACGAGCATGGCAACACGAAGATGCTGCACACCACGGGTCGAAAACCTCACGCGGGAGTTCGTCTAGACATGGTAAGATGATTTTTAATAACTATTTTTTTATTTGAATATTCCAAATTTATAATTTAATTTTCAAATTTTCTTTTAGGCTAAAGAGACTGGAGTTCTTCCATCTCTGAAAGACCTTTACGAGATGACCCACCGGAACAAGGCTGGGCAGTTTGTAGATCCTGCTTCCGAGCGGATCTACAACGATTTTGTTGCCCGAGTTGACGAACGCCAGACTCAGCTGACTCAGCAAACTGGGACTCCAGTCGTATTATCCACTCTTGAATTGGATAAGATTTACGAGGAGCTAAATAATTTGTTTTACTATTAATTTTTATTTTTTATTTAAATTTTTTCTTAATGTTATTAATATTTTTATTTACAGGTCGCCCCTAGGAAAAAGGGGCGTATCGTCAGGATTGGCTCGATTAACGATGTCTCTGCAGCGACATCGTCTTATGCTCAGGAGCAGAATGATGCCAATGCTCAGCTGCGCTCAGAGTTGCAGACGACGCAGTCTCATGTGGTTTCGCTCACCGAGCAGATGGCTTCTCTCACCGATGTCGTCAAATATATGGCGGGTGGAAACCCGCAATTGGCGGAGATGTTGCGTCAAAGACGGGAACGCGCGGGGATTCCAACCCAACATCATCCACCATCACAGTCACAGCCGTCAACCAACTTAGGAGAGGAGCAGGATTTAGCGAGCCAGGACGAGTTCGTTCGGCAATTTCACGAACAGAATCCGTATCCGTAGTTTTTTTTTTTAATTTAGTTGTATATTATGAATTTTAAAACTTAATTGTATATTATTTAGCTATTTATAAAATATTTTGTTTTTTTATTTATAATTTGATTTTTTTTATAAAAAATAAATTATTTATATTTATAATTAATTTATTTTATTAGGGAAAACATACGTCGAAGCAAAATCCTAGTAAAGTTTTCCAAGTAATATCCTCGTAAGTTGTTCTAGTAAACTCCTCGTAAAGTTTACTACAAACTTACGAGGAAGTGATTACGACGACGTTACGAGGAAACGGTAACCACGCGTTTACGAGGAAAACTTTCCTCGTAAACTGTACGAGGACCTTACGAGGAAAATAGGCTTTACGACGAACGTGTTTCGACGAAACGCGTTTCCTCGTTATTTCCTAGTCACTGTCCCTTTACTAGGAAATAACGAGGAAAACCCGTCCTAGTAAAAGAGACATTTTCATAAATACCATTTTTTAAGAGGTAATTTAAAAAAAAAAATAATTAGAATCCTAAATTTTACATTCCTAAACCCTACCCTACCCCACCCTTTAACTCTAAACCCTAAGTCTTATATTAATTAACCCAAGAGTTAAAATTTCCTCTTAAAAATAAGGATAAAAGTGATTAGGGTAAACATGAAAAGTGGTATTAGGAAAGTTGTATTGTTCACAATCTCCCTTTAAGTTTTTATTAAAAAGTACGAATGATCATAACCATACATATAGAAAGCTTAATTTAATATTATTCATATTAATATATATATATATATTATTTAATTAAATTATATATCATATAAAATTTTATATATTTAATATTTAAATTAACCCTTGAAATATTTTGTATGTTGCTTCACTCCACGCAAAGCGCATGTCTCGACCTAACATAAACTAAACAAAGAATATGTTTAAAGGGATATTTGACATGAGATATATGAGCATAGCAGATGTTATCCTTGGAATTCAAACCACTATAAATCTTATGAAATAATTCTATCTCAATCTGATTATACTGAAACAATATTAGAAAGATTTAGAAAGTGCTCTAATAGAACGAAAGAATTCCATTAGATCCACAACTTCACTTGACAAAATACTCAGAGGAAGCAATATCACAAAACAAGTATGCATGTGTGATCAAAAGTCTAATGTACTTGGCTAATTGTACTGGACAATATCTAGCGCACACAGTAAATGAAGTCATTATACAAACAATTCATGTCACAAACACTGGAAAGCTATAATCAGTGTAGTGAATTACTTGCGATATACCAAAAGTTTGGATTGCAGTATGATGAATAACCAATACTTTTATAAGGATACATTGAAGCTAATTGGATATCATATTCTAAAAACTTAAAATCTACTAGTGGATATACCAAACAAAAAGTATCAGACATATCCACTATGAAATCTGAGTTCATAGCCGTAGACAAGACAGCCGAAGAAGCTGAAAGCTTAGAATTTTCTTGGAAGATATTTTGATGTGGAAGAAACATGTACCAACAATATAGGTTCATTGTGATAGTCAATCGCCTATGCTTGGGCTCCGAATAATCTCTATAATGGCAAGTCTAGTCATATCATAAGAGGACATAAAATCATTTAGCAAGTAATCTCTGATGGTATAATCGCAATAGTATACATCAAATATGCTGACAACCTAACATATATGTTTACTAAAAAAATTTCATGAGAGATTGTTGAAAAATCATCAAGGGGGAATTGATTTATAACATATGATAAAAGGTGATGCTTGATAGTAACAATACCAATCGTGACTAGATATCCCAAGATGAAGGTTTACAGGAAAAACAAAATCAAACAAAATTGACTGAGAGCACTGCATGACTAAGTATATTCTCAGCTATTAAGATGATGAAATAGTGCTGTACAAATGACAAGGATAAGAATGAGCTTTTAATGATTTCACAGCTTCAAAAGAAGAGTATTACTCAATAATATTTGTGGTTCAATTGGTGACAACTTGTCTTGTGGAGAGTTGTTAAAGGGTGAGGTCTTGGGTTCGAGTAACGCCAAGTGCATCAATAAACTACCGGTGGATGTGGAGGCAGTTTCCTCCCACGGTGAGGGGTTAGGGTCGGTGAGCTGCAGTGCTGTGAGCCTGAGATCCGCGGGACAAGTTGTCACATAAAAGTCGACTTTTATGTGACAAACTGTCCCGCGGACCTCAGGCTCACAGAGCTTTAGCGCACTGACCCTAACCCCTCACCTTGGGAGGAAACTGCCTCCCCACTTACCGGTAGGTTATTGATGCACTTGGCGTTACTTGAACCCAAGACCTCACCCTTTAAGAACTCTCCACAAGACAAGTTGTCACCAATTGATCTGCATGTCAATTGGTGACAATTTTTCTTGTGAAGAGTTGTTAAAGGTGAGGTATTGGGTTCGAGTAACGCCAAGTGCATCAATAACCTACCGGTGGATGTGGAGGCAGTTTCCTCCCATGGTGAGGGGTTAGGGTCGGTGCGCTGCAGCGCTGTGAGCCTGAGGTCCGCGGGACAGGTTGTCACATTTGAAATGATGTCGTTTCTAGGAGAATGAACATAAGACTATATTCTATATGTACACTCATGAAAATCAGTACAAGTTCAAGCCCAAAATGGACGCAATGGAAACTAAGTTCCATGAGAAAATGAAGCTACGCTATCCATGTTGTCTGTACTTACGTAAGACATTGGATTCAATATATTATGTTCAGCTTCTGGTACAGTGCACCTGACATATATAAACAATGAGTGGTTCAAGACTTAAAATGCCACCAACTCAAACACAATGAATTTTTCGCATACACTCTCAAAAAGTTTGTATGTCTAGTAAGTTGAGTCTATCGAGTTTTCATTGAGTCCTGCATATGTATCCAGTCATTTATATTCATGTGGAAGATTGTTGGAACATTATTTGTAATAAGCCAAATATGCTTATTGTGAAATTGAGAAGATTGAATGTGAAATAAAGTCTTGGGCCTAGTGAGCCTTTAACGCCAAAATTTACACTAGTGGAAGTTAAAACCTCCTACATCGGAAATTTGGAACTTTTCCACTAGTATGTATATATATAGACACACTTCATGTAAGTTCAAATGAGAGAAATAAACAAGTGGATTCGAGGAAATTAATATTACCTGCTTTATTTATTGGTAGATAGATGGAGCTCCCCACACACATGTGTCGTATGACAAGCTTGACTCAACGTGGACGTGGGCTTTCGGCTCACGAAGTATGTTCTTTTAGGACCAATTACTTCTACTTTTTTCCCATTTACTATCCAATCATCATCCATTTTGTTTCTGAACAACTGAGTATTTCGTCTCAAAATGACATACATTCTATGTGTTTTCCTAAGATTTTTAAAGAACAATAAAGAGAGAGGATCTTAGGGTGGAAAATTTGTAATGGTCCACCTCCTGAGATTTTTGCTAGATCTACACTAATGTTAGCATGTGATGCGGTTGGTAAAGATAGTAACACTCCCTCTCATCTTTAAATAAATCATCTCTTCTCATTCACTCAGTACTTTATTTTAACATAGAAAAAAAATCCTCAGCGTAAGTCATTTTTTTGAGGTGGTTATAGAGTTTATAGTTTGCAAAGACTGTTCAAGAATGTTGCATGAAAGTATATCGTGGTTTTATCATGTGACATTTAATTCACTTATATCCTTCACACTAAAGAAGAGAATTTAGAGTTAAAGAATGAGAATCACCCCTCGACTACATGTTTACGAAGACATTTCCCTATTATCGTTTTATATCTTATCGCATTCTTCAATTCAGTTTTCTGACTCCTACATTTCTTCGATCAATCGTATTTTAATTGTTGTCTTCTTCCTCATAAACTTGTTTTCCCTCCTTTTATAAATGCATAGCAAACTCAAGTTTGGAATACTTTCAAGCTAGCCAAATATTGCATCTCTGCTGAGAAACAAGTCACTTTATGCACAAATAGCATATCCAATAACAAAGATCCTCAGGTCCTTTTACACACCAAGGTCTGATAACATGTTGTCTTTGTCGGAGGCGGTTTTCAGCCCACTCCACACCCGGTCCGAGAACCTAGTCCTATATCAATAATTCCCAAAATAAGACAAGGGGCCCACAAAGGTCCAAGGCCCATCTCGAGCATAAGAGCTGGCCCAGATCGAGCTGACATATTTAACCTTAGTATAACGGAGGTCAAAGCATTAAAGGCGCCCATAAAAAGCACTTGAAACTCGCCGGAGATCACGTGGCCATTATGATCCGTTCTTGGAGATCTAAAAAGAGAGAGACCAAAGACAAGAAGAAGGGGATCAAAATTCTTTCGTAGATAATATATACTTTGGATCTTTGTACTCTCTTATTATCATATACCCTCTGTATTTGTAGTTGTATTCTACACGTATTATTAATCAAATATAAACTTTTCATACAGAATCATCAATTTGCATACTTTTCTTATATTTATTCTCATTCACGTTATCAAAACTCTAAACCAAAATTTAGAATGAATTTTGAGATCCATCAGTTGCCGCTAGAATGTGAGGGGAGGGGTTCAACATAAATGCCCCTATGAATAATCTGACATGAAACACAGGTCACAATGACTAAACAAGACACATCTGGTGTAAGACCCAGGCCGGATGCCAGTCCGGACCGATCTCATACAAATTGTGTCGATATGCGACCTGAGTCTAGTCAGTCCATTTTAAGTTCTTGTCCTATTTAAGTGTAATATTCAAGTGAGGTTCTAACCAAGGGTTCCCTAAACTACTGACATGCGTGTTTTTATTGTTTTAGCAGAGTATAAATATCCTAAATAATTAACTATCAAATTAACCCTAGTCTTAACAAACAAATAATACTCTTGCCAAAAGAGATCAGTTGTAGTACTTAGGGATCAAACCACAGAGAGCAATGACACACAATAAATTTTTTATTTCTAAAGATTAAGCTATGTGGATATATATATATATATTAGTGGCAAACAATCAATTAAGGAATATTCTAATCAAGAAATAGAGATGCAATATGGAAATATGCAAATAGGGAAATATTCTAATAAATTAACTAGATGTAAATGTAAATATGCTATATCTAGGGTTTCAAGCCTAATGAATTATAGAGAATAGGAAGAATAGAAATGTAATATTCTAGAACTCAAATATTAACTATTCTAACCCTTTTAATTCCAACTCTCGTATGCGAGCAAAAGGAAAGACCATCGATTGACGGCTAAGGTCTGATCTCGATCAACGGTGAAATTAGAAGGAAGTGTGAACGAGATTTGATAAGTCCACCAGACTTGATAGACCAGCTCTTGCATGCGCTTAACATCCTAGTTCAATGGAGTCTATTCTGGCACAGAACCTACTCTCGTAGTCGTCCATGTCCTACTTTCGAAATCCTAGTTAGCTATTCTAGAATGCAAGCATTAAGCACAACTAAACTGATGGATATTAACTTAACCTAGCAATCCTACTTTTGGGCTAATCCATGATTGCTAGCATTCAACCCTAAATTTAATTGATAACTACTCAAGCATAATTAAAGTAAGAACAATAGTCTGAATATAATGCATAGATAAAATATTGGGGTTTCAATACAAATCTCTCTAAGAAGTTATGAATCTTCTCCCCTAAAAATCCTTTAAAATAGATAGAATAAAGCTCTGTAAGTTGTGTCAATCGTTGCATGCACACTCTGCATGCTCTCAATACATAAAGCATAAATATAAAACCCTAAAATTTAGGTCAAAATCGTCCAGAGCATTCTCGTCATTTGTCTCCAACTTGGGTTTTTAAATCGAATGTCTGCGATTTGGATGTCGATCGATGGCAAGTGTGCAGCATCGATCGACCTTGGTCTTTTAACATCGGTCGACTCCAATTTTGTGTCGTCGATCGACGACAGTCTTGTACTTCGACTCCTCAACTGGTCAGCTATGGATTATTCTCCTCTAAATGCTCCAAAAGCTCCAAGTATCTCCATATATCTCCAAAACGTTCATGGACCTGTAAATGCTCCAAAACATAGCCTAGACACACATAAGGACCCTAAATAAAGCTTATAACATGACCTAAAACTGGTAATAAATAGGCTATATCAACTCCCTCAGAGTTAACCTTTTGTTTGTCCTCAAGCAAACTAAGCCTATGAAAGAGGTTTTGAAAAGCGGAGACTCACATAATGTCTAAATATAACTGTCACCCTACTTTGCTGCGACCACATCCTATCAAGTCAATTTCAAAGAAACTTTATATACCCTATCCTAGTATAGCAACCAAATCCATTCTACCATCAACTTAGCAAATACTAGTCTGACTCACCCCTATACTGATTTCATTTCTTTGCATAAAATAAAAGTATAGGCTTTACCTTGAGAGTATCGATCAATGGACACATGAACTCTTACCTTTGCAAGTATCTAAATAACTAGGCACAAAGTCTTCTTTGATTTATTTATTCCCCCTTTTCTCTCTGAATCTTTTTAGATCTTAAACTTAATGGACAATGATGCTGATATAGTCCACCATGCCATCTCATTTTCGATTTTCTTCTTTGTTTTCTTTTCTTTTCTTTTTTTTTTTTTTTCTTTTTTTTTCTTTTGCTTTTTGAGCAAAGTTGTAGGCGAATAGTGGGGTCATCGGTAATGTACGTACCCCTCACTTCCAATAATGTGTGATCGTTCCTCCAAATTAGAATAATGGGGTCATCGGTAATGTACCTACCCCTCTGCATCTCGGGAAGTCATCTCAATCTTTTAAGTTTTTAGGTAGACGCTGAAGAGAAAAAGGGAAAGGAACAAAAGGTGCAATGACTTGTACCTACAGACTTGCAGAAGGGATCCGATTCAGTGTATACCAAGCCCCAAAGCAAGCAAATAATGTCAGGATTAGTGTTGGAAATCAGCTTCGGTTCCTTCAAACTTTCTAAGCAAGTGTGATATAGTGGCATGATGATCCACTTTGGTATCTCTAGTAATCTCTGCAAACAACCTTCTAAAAATTATGCTAAAGTGTGGTTAGTCAATAATAAATCTTGATCATAATCTCCTCCTTGACTCAATAAAACTTTTGAAAAACTTATATGTATATAGTAAAGCTCAAAATAAATCAAATAGCATTAGCGAACCCCCCCTAAACTTAAATTACACTGTCCCTAATGTAATCCTTCTCGGATTTGTTAGGAAAAATTAAATCATAAGTGAATACCTTAAGTAGAAAACTCGATATCAAACTCCGTAAAAGAGTATCGATCGATGGTAGGCGTGTGGTGTCGATCGATGGTCGCGATCCAATATCGACTGATGGTGCCTCTATGGTGTCGATCGATGGTGGACTCAATAAGTCTACAAAACAAAGTAAAACTCAAAATAAATAGTAGTATAACTAAAAACGAAATAAAGACTTACTAAACAGTGGGTTGCCTCCCACTCAGCGTTTGGTTATAGTCCTAAGCTCGATGTTGTGAACTTTCTAGCTAGTATGGAGGTGGATCAACACTTGGAAAAAAGCATCTACATCTTCTTTGCTCTTCTGAAACCATGTACCAATGAAGCTCCTTATTGCCTCATCTCCTCTGGTTTTCTCATTCCTTATAACTGCTATAGCAAACTACATTGAATGCATTCCCCGTTGTAGTTTCTCAATATTGCGTTGTAGCATTTTAAGTCTGGCAGCTGTAGTCTCTGATAAGTCCTCCAATTGCTGAGAAAAATCTTCCTTCATCAGGCTTTGAGAAAAAGCAATCTCATCAAACCTATCTTCCTATTGTATTTCTGCTGCGGTCTTCTATCTGTTGTCTTTAGTGTCGATCAATGCTATGATGTTGCCATCGATCGATGCTAGTTCGTCTGCCCCAATCTCATGCTGTCTTTGAACAATATCCAAATCTTGCTTCATCTCATCCATGCGTGCAATCAAACTGGTGAGGCAGTTGTCTATAGGATAGTAGACATCATCTAGCCTCTTGTAGAAATCATCCCGTGACATCTCTTGAGCTCTGTAGATCTCATGCACAATATCATCAATCTGTGCTCTGTTGTATCTCCTATGATCCTTCATAGACATAGCAATCTTTGCTGCATGTTCTGGTAAACATATGTAGCTCTGCTTAAACATATTAGCTCTCTCTAGAACTGCTCTGATGTCTTCATCTTGCACATTCACTACCCTTTCGTCTGTAGCTCGTGCATTACCATTCTCATCTCAGTAGAAGCCATACTCATCTTTCTTTTCCCAATGAAAAAGTATGTTGCCCTCAGCATCAAAAGCTCTCATACCTTGCTCCAAATGCCAGTCGATCGATCACTTGTTTTTGCCGTCGATCAAGTGTGGAGAATTTTAGGCATTGGAAGGACGAAATTTTTGTACCTTCGAAAATGTTATGTCGATCGATGCACGATGGTTATTGTCGATTGATCTAGGATGCTTGGATGTGTATGGACATTGCGGATCGGCTCGTTATTCTACTCCTTATGGTCGATCGATGCTTGAAGATTAGCGTCGATCGATGGCTGCTGCTATTGTCCAAATAAAGTACTTGATCCATTAGCCATAATAAGGGCATCTGCTACATCCTCCTTAGATAACTGTATGATTCTCCCATAAAGAGCATGTGCATGTCCCTCCGGGTGTCTGAAAATTCTGAACTCATCTGGTCTTGGATTACCAATATATGTATCTTCTGCTCCAAGTTCGTGTTCTGGTTTGCGTCTGATGTCGTTCGATGGCAAGGAGTAGCCGGTGATCAGTGCTCGATTATCCACTGTCGCATTCATCACCCAGCCAGTGTCTTCTGATGCTAGGCCACGATATTCAATATGCTTTTCCTCTTTGTAATCTTCGTCGTACTCTTGGCATGCTGGACGTGTGTCGATCGATGGTGTATGGTGACCGTCGATCGATGCTCGATAACCAGATTGTTGCCCAAAAAGGTTTCCAGCTCCATTAGCCATGGCAAGTGTATCCGCTATATCTTCCCTCGTGACATTTTGTAGTCTGCCATCCATAGCTCTTGCGTATCCCTCTGGATCTCTAATGATTCCAAACTCGTCTAGTTGTAGATAACCATATTCCTTCTCACGTTCTGCATCTGAATTTAGTTCAGAATCTACTGCTTGGTCAGTATCGATCGATGGCGTAGGGTTACCTTCGATTGATGTCGATTTCCCGAGTCGATGGTAAATGTACTAAACACCAGCCTTTTCCATAGCAATACCACGATAATTGATTATCTCTTTTTATATGTAGTATTCATCGTACTCGGTGTAGACTGTGTTGTAACCACCATCTGCGTGGCAGTTATTGATCGGTTATGGAGTATGTTTGTCGATCGATAGTGAAGGGTGGGTGTCGACCGATTTCGGAACTACAAACTCGTCGATCGATTGTCTAGGCTGGGTATCGATCGATGCTCCATCTTCCGACTCTTCATTGAACTCATAATCGCAGAAGCTTATGGCCACAAGTTCTAAATCATCACACAATTCAATCAGAGTAGCCTTGTTCTTATTCTTGACAGGTTCATAGAAAATTTTTTGATCAATTAGAGATAGATACAACCTGTTTAAGTTCATATTGCAGATAGCTCCTAAGGTGGCCATGAATTATCTCCCAAGTAGTAGTGAAGAGTTCCAATCTATCATGATGTCCATCACGTGGAACTCTACTGGAACTAAGGTGTTGTTAATCTGTCCTGGAACATCTTTTACCATCCCTTCTGAGTTAACTTTTAAGCAGTCTAAAAATGTGAAGGAATCATTGGAGGGTTCCAATTTCAGGTTCAGCTCCTCTTCCATAGTTTTTGGCATAATGCTCATTGATGAACCAGTATCACAGAGGGTATTGGGGTATTCGTTGCCCTTGATAAAGCATGGAACCACAAACTTCCGAGGATCACTTTTCTTCTTCAGACAAGTCCTCTATTTCATATTCTCTCAGAGATGATTGAACATGATCTCTATATCATTGCCTGTCTCCCTTGTTTCCCTGAAAAACATCCACAACATGTGAGTATAATAAGCTTCATCAAAAGGAGTATCTAAAGGAATTTTGAAAACTCTTCTGGTAAAGCTATCCATCTCTTTTTCATTGGCTTCTCTGCGTAGATGTTTGGGGATCTTTTGCTTCCTCTTGGAGTGTCCCTCATCTCCTTTATCAAGATCCATACTTTCAGATGTGTCACTATTATGTTCTGAAACCGTTATGGTTGGACGCACAATCAAACTCATTGTGATGCTTGGCAGTCGAACAAGTTTTCTCATCTGTCGATCGATACTCAGGTCGCATTGTAGATCAATACCTATATCTTTCTTGGTCGATTGTCTTGTCTCAGTGTCGATCGATGTTAGTCGATTCACAATGAGCTACTGATATTGCAGGAATCATTGTCGATCGATTCTCATTGCTTGGTGTCGATCAACACCAATGCGAAATTTCTACACGAAAATTTCTAATTAGTATTAGTTACACGGACATATATGAAGGAGATACATGTTCCGAAATAAGAAATCATCTTCAAGGTTACAATTTTAGTTATAGGGTTCCTAATGCCTTTTGTGACTCTTTTTGACTCGATAAAATATTTGAAAACCAATTAAATCATGATTTCCGGAAGCATGGACGAAACCATGCTCTGATACCACCTCTGTAACACCCCCGAACCGTCCTAGACATATGGTTGACCCACCGGCCAACAATCAAACAAGAACATGACCGATACACCAACCAACACCCAGGTTTAGATATGAGTCAACCGGCCAGCCAACATCAAACAAGAACATGACTGACCGTCCAACCTAGCACCATGGTCCGGAAGCGCTATATGACAGGCTAGGGACGATCCGGTCAGAGTCATAGAACTTACTCCGCAACCTAGACCAGTTCATCCACTAACTCGTCCCGCTAAATCAAGGCATAAGGCTTTGCAACCCGTACCAAGAGTTAACGGTTCCGTTAGATCAAGGCCTAAGGCTTTTCAACCCGTACCAAGACCTAACATTGTGTTAGACCGGACTAGTCAAATATCATAGTACTCATGATGCGCATATAAAACAATTACTTTATTGATTCAAAAAATATTCATACATTGAAATAATTCAAAACTGGGCCCGGCCTAATGCCAAATCGAGTCAACTAAACACAAATCAAAATACCGTATACAAAAGGCATGAAATCTACCCCAGTGGTCCTAACGTCAAGCACCGAGCTATCCAATCATCCTTACTAAAGCTACCTTCAAAAAGGACAACGGAGTTGGGTGAGTAACTTAATGTTACTCAGTGAGTTGGCTGCCTCTACCCACAACCTATAAACTAACCTAGACAACCCAAAATAACAATCAATCTAGCCCTAGCATGCAATTGAAGCTAAAGCTAAACAAGCAAACACAATTCACTATCTAATCAAACCGTTACTAAGTTTAACATGGCCTCCTGCCTTGATCTACCTTCAAGTAACGTGAACCTGCATGAAAACAAGTCAACAATCAATCCCTAATTAACCATATATATGCCTGAGGCCAGTACTCATGTAGTGTTAGACACTTAGACTATACAAGTATCATTAACCGGTCGACCAACAATCAGACAAAACATGATCGGGAAATCACTTATACCGCATAGCTTTCAATATCCACCACCCTTCATAAATCATCACTCAAACAATATAATAGCCAACTTTGGGTCTACACTAACCAAAGAGACACCAAGCCTAATCCGGTACCTAACCCGGAATTAGATCTCAGTGTTAGAAACCTACTAGGAAAATCAATCACCAATATCACAATAATAATAATCAAACTAACTACGACTCGATCTAACACGTAACACCGTATGTCGGTGCTACACTTACTCTTGGGTTCCATAACCCTTTAATAAACACGACACTCTAACCTGGGCCCTGGTGCCTTCGTGTCCCTCCTCTACATCGGCAATATCCTACTCCCTACCACAGAGGCTGGCAGAAGTAACTTTCAACTGACTGCGGCCCATAGTCATTCGGGTCACCGCGCGACAGCCCACAGTCATTCGGGTCACTGCCGGACATTACACCGTCGTGTAACACTCAGCCCTAGGCCATGAACCTGTCTCTCTGAGTCTTCCCAATCCAGCGAATAAGGGGTTTCCTTGAACCCGCCGGGAACGAGGTCGAGGAAACACTAATCACCCCTAAACATGCCTAGCATGGGCGGGTTACGCACATGCTGTCGACACACACAACAAAAACAAAAAAAATCAAGGGAAAATGGCAGGGAAGTGGAGGGATATGAAGACGACTGTGGAGACCTTGAGGAGGATATTCAAGGAACAATGGTAGACAAAGCAAAGAGAGTATGGAGACGAGCTAAGAATGAATAAACCTGGAGAAGTGAAGAAGTTAAGAGAAGGATTCAAGACCAAGGGGAATGTTTAGGTATTTGTCAAGGTAAAGCTATTTCAGAATCAGAAGCGTGTGAAGGCCTAAAAATCAAACAAAGACATCAAACGCAAGGCGACAAAGAAAAACATCACACAACCAAGACCACAAGACGGAATTATCCAAGAAGAGATTTCCATCAAAACAAACCAAGGAGGAGCATATTGTGAATCTGATCAACTTCACATCTTAGAATTTGAGGACGAATTCTATTAAAGGGGGGGGGGGAAATGTAGTAACCCGCATGAAGGGATAAAATGGTCTAGATCGACAAAGTTGGAATTTTTCGGGGAAGCCGGAGGCTCGTGAAATATTTTTCAACAAGGTCAGGATTCCTTTGGAGTTTATTAAAAATATTCAGAGCATCATAACAGGAGCGGAAAAATATTCGGGATTGATCGTGGGTCGAAAATTTACTAGAAGGGCCGAAATCGCGCAAATCGACCGAGAAGCTCGGGGTGTCTTCATCCCTGTGGCCAGGACGTGCTGTCAACCATCAAAACAGCTGAGTGTCAACAGAAGCTCGAGGTGTCGACGTGCATGAAGGTATAGCATGCAGCTTGACAAGCAGAAGCACGAGGTGTCGCAGTATTTGCAATATGCGCATGCGAATCGACATGTAGAGACCCGTGTGTCGCGATGGATGCATTACAGCCATGCTGAGAGACATCTGAACGTGGATGTGTAACTTTGAATGCAGCCTGACCATGCATCAAGGCATGTGTACGCTCGTGTGTCGTCGCGCATGCAACCGGAAGCATGCGGGCTGACACACAGTCACTCGTGTGGCTCGTTCTTACTGGCCGAAGATTTCTATAAATACCAGCCACCCTCCTTCAGTTTCAAACATCCATTCACACCAAATACACTCCAAAAACGTGGGTATAAAGAGAGAGAAAAATAAAGAAGTCTTTTTAAGAGTTAGGTTATTTCTGAAGACCGATACTCCACCGAGAAGGCGAGTTCTGTCCAATCAAAGATTTTATACGATTGTGAGGCGGAAGCTCTGTCCAAATCAATCCATCAAGCCATTAATATTCTTTGATGACCAAGTGGAGGTTCTGTCCAAGATCAGTTTAGGCACACGGGTTCAGTTCAGTCGAGGTCATGGTTCGATACTCTGCCCGGAAGTCCGAAGGAATCGTCCAACAGCTAGAGAAGGTTTTGCTCGAGTTGAGTTCAGTCCAGACAAGTATAAGGGGAGGTTCCGTCAGAGTCCAGATCAGTCTAGTCCAGTCCATTGAAGACGTTCATCTTGGGTTCTGGCCAAGTCCTCTCCGATCAACCAACTGCTTATCGGCATAGAACACTATGAGTTGGTTTCTTTGAATTCCGTTTGGAATTTAGGATTATATTTATTTATGCTTGAGTTCCACTTGGAACTTAGGATAGATCGATTTTCATATAGAGTAGAATGCTCACGTTATTGCATGATAGAGTCCTTAGGGTTATTTTATTGAACTGGACTCAGTTTGGCATGGGCTAGGCTGAGATGAAATGGAATTAAGACGGAGTTAATAACTTGACTAGGACTAGGGGCATCATGTTTTATATTCTTGCTTGTTGATATGGTTGAGTGCAAGTTCCCGTTATCTTTAAGGATAGTTTCGTAGCAGGAGGCCGAATTATCTGGGTAACGGTTTGGTTGAGTTGATTGCTTGTTAGATTAGTTAAATGCTTGATTGTTTAATTAATCTTGTTGATTGAGGCTAGTCAGCTCTTGGTAAGGGAGTGACTAACTGGTTGATTTATTTAGTTATGATATTGTTGTTTAATTTATTATATGTTCGTACTAAGGGTCTTAGGCCATATAGGCCGGACCACTGGTACTATAGGTTAGTTTTATAGAGTCGAGTCTAGTTAGGATCTGGAACTTTAGCCTTTGGTTAGGTTCTTGATTTTTGTTTGTGTTGAGTGTGTGCCGACAGCATGTGCGTAACCTACCCATGCTAGGCTTGTTTAGGGGTTGATTAGTGTTTCCTCGACCTTGTACCCAGCGGGTTCAAGGAAACCCCTTATTCGCTGGATCGCGAAGACACAGAGAGACGGGGTCATGGCCTAGGGCTAAGTGTTACACGGCGGTGTAACGTGGCAGTGACCCGATGGACTGTGGGCTGTCGCGCGGTGACCCAATGGACTGTGGGCCGTGGTCGGTTGAAAGTTCCTTCTTATGGCCTTTGTCGTAGGGAGATAGGATATTGCCGTTTGAGAGGAACACGAAGTCACCAAGGCCCAGGTTAGAGTGTCGAGTTTAGTAAAGGTTTATGCAACCCTAAGATAAGTGTAATACTGATAAACGGTGTTACGAGTTAGATCGAGTTGTAGTTAGTTAGTATATTATTATTATAATATTGGTGTTTGATTTCCTTGCAGGTTTCTAACACTGAGATCTAACTCCGGGTTAGGTACCGAATTAGGATTGGTGTCTCTTTGGTTAGTGTAGACCCGAAGTTGGCTGTTATATTGTTTGGGTGATTTCTTGTGAAGGGTGGTGGATATTAAAAGCTATGCGGTATCATTGGTTGGCCGATCATGTTCTTGTCTGATTGTTGGTCGACCGGTTAATGATACTTGTATAGTCTAAGTGTCTAACACTACATGAGCACTGACCACAAGATTATATATGGTTAACTAGGGATTGTTTGTTTAGTATTATCTTTGTTTGCATGCTAGGGCTATATTGATTGTTATTTTGGGTTGTCTGGGTTAGTTTATAGGTTGCGGGTAGAGACCACCAGCTCACTGAGTAACATTAGGTTACTCACCCAACTCCGTTGTCCTTTTTGCAGGTAGCTTTAGTAAGGATGATCGGATAGCTTGGTGCTGGACGTTAGGACTGCCTGAGTAGATTTCATGCCTTTTGTATACGGTATTTTGATTTGTGTTTAGTTGACTCGATTTGGCATTAGGTCGGACCCAGTCTTGAATTATTTCAATGTATGAATATTTCTTGAATCAATAAAGTAATTGTTTTATATGCGCATCATGAGTACTCTGATTTTGACTAGTCCGGTCTAACTCAACGTTAGGTCTTGGTACGGGTTGAAAAGCCTTAGGCCTTGATCTAACGGAACAGTTAACTCTTGGTACGGGTTGCAAAGCCTTATGCCTTGATTTAGCGGGACGAGTTAGTGGATGAACTGGTCTAGTTTGCGGAGTAAGTTCTATGGCTCTGACCGGATCGTCCCTAGCCCGTCATGTAGCGCTTCCGGACCATGGTGCTGGGTTGGACGGTCAGTCATGTTCTTGTTTGATTGTTGGCTGGCCAGTTGACTCATCTCTAAACCTTGGTGTTGGTTTGTCTATCGGTCATGTTCTTGTTTGATTGTTGGCCGGTGGGTCGACCATATGTTTAGGACAGTTCGGGGGTGTTACAACTCTACTCATCAACCTTATGTTGACGGTCCATGATTATATGTTTGGAGACTTATGACATGATGATTGAATAGTCAAAACTAATAATATTCGATTATTAGTATATAAATTTTATGTTGGGCATGTACGCGGATAATCATCTACTTTATATGCAAAATTAAAACAGAGTTACTTGTGTTTTCATGACTCAATCAGAGTTGCACGTGGAAGATTTGATAAGGCAAAGTTTCATATAATCTTACTTTGAAGATGTCACATATCCATCTTACATTATATCTTCGATCGACAAAGATTTGACTTAAAGCATATGAAAAAATGAACCAAGAAAATACAAAATAAAAAGAGTCTCTAATTTGTATTAGTCATACGGACAGATATGAAGGAGATATGTGTTCCGAAATAAGAAATCATCTTCAAGGTTACAATTTTAGTTATAGGGTTGGACGATCAGAGTTAGGTTAAAAATAAACAGAGGAATAGATAATATGATTCAATTGTCATGACCGACAATTGAAATATCAAAAGTAAAAAAAAAATGTTAGGTTAATAAACGTTGACAATTTTTTTCCGGATAAAATAATCAGTTATATGATCAATTGGGCTTAACATAATTGTCTGTTAAGCTAAAGATTATTGGATATATCACTAAACACAATTTATAGCAAGATACTATATGCGCCCAATGTATATATGATGTTTAATATTTTAATAGATAAGATGATTTATATTTAACTAAAGCTTATTATTAATTAGTTTTAATTTTGAACTATTACATATAAATTCATTTTTTAATATAATTTCATATCTAATATATTTAAAACATATTAATGTTATTTGTTTACATTTAATAGTTCATTTTTATACTAATAATAACTAAATGTTTAAATTTACAAGAAAATAAATAATATAAATAACATATAAGGTTTACTTTTGTTCAACTTTACAATTTTGTTATAATTTACATTTTTGGAGATGAAAATATTTTTTTCTATTTGATTGAAATTTACATATATTATTTTATATAATAATCAAACACAAATTCACTAAAATAATGATATAATATTTTTTTGTAACAAAAATAAATACATAATAAAAATCTATAAATAAAAGTGACAATTGGAAAAATTAATTGGATAACAAACAAGTAAACTATAACATTATTATGCTTTAATAACGTGTAAATACAGGTTTGAAAACATTTTTATATTAGAATATATATTTATAATGATTTAAAAATAAAATGTTTACTTACATTTAAGTGAAAACAAATACTTGCACGGTCGCTCGTATTGAAAGTCTAGTATATACTAAAAATATTGAAAAATTTTGTGATGATGATTTTTAAAATTGGACAATCTATTAGAAAGTTTATTAAATTTGTGTGTTTATTATACTAATAATATCCCAATAATAATTTTTATTAAACAACAATACACAAATCTAATAATATCTTTACCAAAAAAATCTAATAATATCATATATTTTTTTAAGGAAATATCCAATCTAACCAAATATGTTCACGTTCTCTTCAAAATATATGATATTATACGTACATTTCTCATTCATGTAAAATCAACAAATGATTAATATAGTTTTTATGTTACTAGTTTTGTTTTCTATTGAAAAATGTAAAATTCATGGTAATAATCACAAAATCCAGTTTGTTAGTAGATGTGCTGCAATGTTTTATTTACATAAGTTCTACTACTATTTTAATTTTAGATATCGAATTAGGTGGTTGTCCGCAATTTTGTGGGTTTTTGTATTACATAAAAAATAGACATTGTGTTTAGACTATTATAGTTTTTGAATAATATTTATAAATTTATAAATTTTAATTTTTTAATTTCATATAATTAGATAATCAAAAATTTCAATATATATTTTTAGAAGATCATTGAGATTTAAAATAGTTCAACAACATAAACCTTAGTCATTAAAGAATTCTCTTATAGAAAAGTAATATTATAATTAATTAAGATAATTGGTTGTAGAATAACTTTATATTTCATTTTAATACGTGCAAAACTTGAATATCTCTATCTTTCAAAAGAAAAAAAAAGAGTGTTTTTTTTGTATAGTTTCATTAGGACCAATATAATCACGGGTGTTTTACAAAATGGACTCAAAACTGAAGTCAAATACAAAACTAACCCTTTCTTTTTTTGGAATTTTGACTTGCCCTATTCATCCTAGAAGTTCTCATTATTCACAAAAATACCACTGAAAGATTTACTGGAAGATTTTAAGTAAGTCTTCGAAAATTGTGTGTTTACTCTATTATCCTCATATTTATCAATTATTCACAAAAATGCCATTGCCATCAATTCACCCAACAACCATGAACAACCAGATTGATGCTCTTAATGCATCAAAAATCGATTTTCACTCATTTTATATCATATCTTATCCATAATTTCTCAATTTCTCTCAATATTTATCCAAAAAACCTAAGGTTATTGATTCTAAAGTTTTTTAAGTTTCATATAGCCATTCAAGCTCATGATTCCTGTTCATTAACGATTGAGTAGCTGTCTTTGTGAAGTTCTATGTGCTTGGACAACTAAACAAGTTTTCTCAGCGATTTAAGGTATGAATCGAATAGTTTACCCAGATTTGTTCACAAAAAGACTTACATGTAAGTCTTCTCAACTGTTGAGAAGACTTCCACGGAAGTCTTCTTGATCAAAACATATATTAGTTTTGTAATTGAGTTTCTGTGTGTTTTTAGGAAGACTTTCGTGGAAGTCTTCCAACATTTCTTTGTTGACAAAAAAAATTTAGGAAGACTTCTCTACAAATATTCCCAGATAAACATGTTAGTTTTGCAATTAACCGATATGTGTCAGAAATTTGATTTTCTCCAGAAGACTTACCAGTAAATCTTCTGAACTTTTAAATTAAGTCTGCTTATGGTCCGTAAAAGACTTACGTGGAAGTCTTCCAGATTTTTATTCAGTGATTCTGATCAAACATAAGGTAGTGAAACAAGACTTTAAGGGAAGTCTTAAACGGACCGTAAGCAGACTTAAATTAAAAGTTTGGAAGATTTCCACGGAAATCTTTTGAAAAATTCAAAATTTTGACACAGATTGGTCAATTGCAAAACTAACATGTTTATCCAGAATGACTTCCCTGGAAGTCTCCCTAGATATTTTTGTCAACAAAAAAAGTTGGAATACTTCCACGAAAGTCTTCTTTTGTAAATTTTCAATTGTATAAATGACCTGAATGGATGACTTCCAGGGAAGTCTTATACGACAATGTATGATAAAATTTTCTAATTTAAAAAGAATTTTTAAATTTTTATTGTTAATTCATGTGTTTAAGACAATATTTGGGGTCCTGAATGAAATCTATAACTTTATTGGTGATAATTTTGAGGTATACAAATATGTTTATTAATGTTTTTAGCTAGTGATAGAGGGAAGTCTTCTGGGTTAATTTTTTGACCTTGATGTTCTATTTTTTTATATAAAAACATAATAAGATAGAAAAAATTAGAAGAAAGATTTAATAAAGATGAAAGACTTAATTATAAGTCTTCTAATAAGAAGACATTAGAAGAATAGTATAGGACTTGATGCTCAGAATAGATTTAAGTATTTATGTAATATTTGATATATAGTTAATTAGGTAAGTTTTCTTGAGAAGTATTCTCCCTTAGCCGTATTAAATTTGACTAATTTGTTGTGTTATTGTGTTTTGCTATTGAATTTGTATCAAGAACTTTAATAATGTCAAGTATTTTTGGCAAGATAATATTGTAGACATGAATATCTTCAAAAATATTTTTCATTAATATCTCTTTAAATTTACAAAAGAATTCACAATCAAAAGAGTACACCTACAAATCACAAAACGACGATAAACAAAACTATTATAGATCATTCCTCTACAAAAAAACAAGTTTGGAATCCATAACATGAGAGAAGACTGCGTTAGAAGACTTCCATGGACGTCTTCTAGTGCATTATTTGTTGGAAGACTTCCGAGAAGACTTCCATTAAAGTCTTCCAAGTCGTCTCAGATCAGAAAAACCTGCATATCCAAACAAAATAAATCAGTGAGAAAGGACATAAGATAAAAATTAGAAATTAATATAAATTTAGTTTTCATATGAAAGACTTACTTGAAATTCTTCTAATAGAATACCTCATGGAAAACTTACTTGAAAGTCTTCTAGACCCTAAGTTTATTATTCGCCCAGAAGAGTTTCGCGCAAGTCTTCTAGTGCATTATTTTTTGGAAGACCTCCATTAAAATCTTCCGAGAAGACTTCCATGAAAGTCTTCCAAGTCGTCTCAGATCTGAAAAACTTGAATATCCAAACAAAATAAATCATTGAGAAAGACATGAGAAATTAATTTTTATGAAAGAATTACATGAATGTATTTTAATAGAATACCTCTTGGAAGTGTTACTTGAAAGTATTTTAGGCCCTAAATTTACTATTCGCCCAGAAGACGTCTGCGGAAGTCTTCTAGTGCATTATTTGTTGGAATATTTCTGAAAAGATTTCCATGAAAGTCTTCCAAGTCGTCTCAGATCTGAAAAATCTGCATATCCAAAAGCATTAAATTGACTTCAAAACATTGAAAATCTTCAAAAAAAGGTAAGAACTTATAACAACAAAAAGAGTTTTCAAAAGTTAAGAACTTTAAGCAATAAGAAGTTACCAAATGATAAAATATGATTTATAGATCTACCTTTAAAGAAATGGAAGATGAGAACCATGTGATGAAAAACCTGTAAAACCAAAATAATTAGGTAAGAAACATGAGATAAAAATGAAATTGATATAACTTTTGGTTTTTTATGTTCAAACAAATTATAGAGAGGTTGGAGAGTTTTAGAATGAGAAAATTACATTTTTTGCAGCCATTTGAGAGGAAGATATATAATGTGTAAATTTTTCTTCATATAAAAAGATAAAAATTCCAATAAAATTAAATATTTTTGATTCAGAAGACTTTCAAGTAAGTCTTCTAATAGAATACATCCTCGAAGACTTATTTGAACGTCTTCTAGACCCTCAGTTTACTATTTGTCCGGAAGACTTCCGTGGAAGTCTTCTAGTGCATTATTTATTAGAAGACTTAAGTCACATATATCCTAAACTCAAAATAACTAACTAATTAGAAACAAACACTTCATAAAAATTAAATAAACTTTAAAATCTTAATTTATATCATTTAAAATGTCTGTAATTTTATGATTATGATTTTCCACAACCAAAATATTTTTTACGAAATTATTAAATTATTTTTAAGATCTAATACACTAGATCTTATGGAGACTTAAGATTTCCACTAGAAGACTTAAGACTTTCACTGGAAGATTTAAGATTACGCACAAGGATTCAATCTTTGTGGTGGTGGATCGATTCTCCAAAATGACCCACTTTATACCATTTGACAAGACCAATTATGCCACCCAAACGGCAGACCTATTCTTTAAGGAAGTGGTACGTTTACATGGATTACCAAGGACCATTGTGTCTGACTGAGACATTAAATTCTTGCCATTTGTGGAGGACCCTGTGGAAGAAGCTTGGTACCAAACTACTCTTCTCCACGACCTGTCATCCACAAAAAGATGGACAAACTGAAGTGGTAACCGAACTCTCTCTACCTTACTTAGAGTCACACTTGGTAAAAACTTGAATACTTGGTTAGACTGCATACCCTTGATTGAATTTGCTTATAACTATGCTACTCATTCTGCTACTAAGATGTCACCTTTTGAAGTTGTTTATGGTTATAATCCACTAACCCCTTTGGATCTTAAGCCAATTCCTCAAGTTGAGAATGTTAATCAGGATGGCCTAAAGAAAGGGGAAGCTGTGAGAAAGCTACACCAGAAGGTCCGGGAGAACATCATCAAGAAAACTGAGGATTACAATAGGAGAGCTGACAAGAAACGCAAGGAGATGACCTTTGAACCAGGAGAATGGGTCTGGATCCACATGAAAACCGAGAGGTTCCCACAAAAAAGGAGTTCTAAACTAGCACCTAGAGGAGATGGTCCGTTCCGAGTGTTGGAAAAGATCAATGACAATGCCTACCCCTAGAACTTCCAGGTGAGTTCAACATTTCTCAAACCTTCAATGTTGCTGACTTGTCTCCTTATCTTGCAGATGAACCAGTTTTGAGGTCAAAACCTTCTGAAGTGGGAGGGAATGATGAGATCATGGACCAGAACAGCGGCAGAACCAGCCGAACTTTTGGCTGGGGTCAGTAAAATATATAACAAAACAATATAAATATTAAAATTTATTATAATAATTTAATTAATTACTATAATTCTAAATAGATTTATTTCAATGTATACATATATCCAATATTATAAGTTGTTTAAAATGATTTTTATTTTTATTTTTGAACTTGTGATGTAAAATGGTTAAAAATTAAAATATAAAGAAAATCAAAAGGAAAAATGTGTGTATGAAAATTAGTTGAGTTATCTTTATCAGAAAGAAGTGTTTGAAAACTGTAAAATAACAAAAAAAATATAACAAAAGAAATAAAAATTGTTATTTAGGTAATGGGTCTTGACTAAAGTAAATTCTTCTAACAGATTTTAAGAAATCTTGGGGTCAACTCATGTTCACGAAAATATCATGGGGGTCAGTATACTTATTTTACAATATTTTGCCAAAAAAATCACCAAAATACAAGTAAATTTGTTTTTGACAAATTCTATAGGGGTCAAGTGACCCCCCCTTACCCACATGTGCCTCCGCCCCTGAACCAAAACCAAGTTCCCATTACCGTTCCTAAGGTCACAGAAGGTCCCATGAAATCTTCCAAGGCTAGGAGACTTAAAGATGGATTCATACTTGCCGTCCAAGCTATCCTAGACAACATGGATGAACCACCAGACATGCCAATAGCTCAACCCACCAAATTAGAGCATATCAAAGAAGCAAGTGATGACTTGAGCAATGCTTTTGCGCAACTCAATATCACTCCAGGTAAGGAAGCTTATTTGGCTGAAACTGACAAAGATGGTTATGTGGCAGGAATGGACGTGGAAGAAGACCCCATTTCTGATGAAACCCACAAGAGTGAAGATGAAAGCATTGAAGACTCAAGCATTGACGAACCAGAAGTAGAAGACCAAGTCAAGAGCCCTATCAAAATTGGTCCAGACGCCTTCAAGATCAACTACTTAGCAAAGAAGGACAACACTAAACCAAGAAAAATCTTTACTTTATTTACACTTTGTGCAAGTAAGATGGGTCAGTCTAGTAGAATATTTAAAAATATACTTACTCTCATAAACGAGAGGCTCTTTGCCATCATCAATTCAGCATGGTGACTTGTTTTCTTGTATCTCTGCATGCTCACTCAAAAAAATTGATTGTCCAGAACTTCTTCTTCTACTCTTTTGAGAGTCATATAATCATGTTATATGGCAGAGAAGCTTTACAATTTATTTGACAACTCTAGACTCATCTGCATTCAATCAAACTCTATTCACATTAATCAATAAGCAATTGTTCAATGTATAAAATAAAAAAGTACTTAGTTTTGAAATACCAAACAAGCAAATCTTTTGAAACATAATTAATGCAGGTATTAGAAAAACAAAGTCACATGTATTCAGATTATAAAGATAAAACTCATCTCATATATATTAGTGATGGAGCATTACAATATATTTTGATAGTCATGTGTCATAACTATGATGGTTCTTAGAATCATTAGAAAATAGGTTGGTCCATCTAAACACATATTATACATTTTATTAAAATAACTATCAAATTAATTAGTAATGTATAAAATAATATTTTACATTCTTTTCTCAAATAGAAGAAATTGAATTACCTAATATTGTTAACAAATATATGACAATTAATGATTTTGAATAAGATTTGATAATAATTTTTGTATACTCCATCGTTTTTTGTATAATTTTATATTTTATAAAAAAATAAACAATCACATTAAGCATATAATAATAAAAATTTAATTTTTTTTTCTTATATGCTAAATATTTTTAATTTTTAAACGATTGTAAATTTCTAAGACTATTAAAAATCCACATTAAAATTTTGTGGAGCAATAGTTTAAATTTTTGTTATAACAAGATACAAATGATCATAAATCATATAAATATGAAGTCTGAATATATATTCAAATTATATATATAATCTGAATTTATATATACTCTGAATATATATATATATATATATATATTTATTTATTTCAATATCGTCTAAATTCAAATATATATCATATATAAAATATATAAACATGTTAATTTCAAAATTTGTATTGAGTAGGAAGCCTCAATTAATAAATATTCATATTAATAGAAAGCCATTTTTTACAAAAAATATAATTTTTTTTAATAAAATCATATGAGTATGAAGCTTCAATTTAAAAAATATATTTATATTAAAATATACTATATTTTTAGAGAAATATCCTAAGATGGCCTGAAAATGTTTTGGTCACAAAAATAGCCGTAAATGAGAAAAATAACCAAATGTTTTTATTAAGGGTATAAGCATACACTTATCCCTATGGTTAACTAATCTAGATTTAGGGTTTAGAGTTATGATGTGGATTTTGGGGGTGCGTTTAAAATTTTCTAAATATTAAAATTTTCTAAATAAAAAGGTTAATTTGGTCATTTTTTTCTTGAGGACTAGTTTGGTGACAAAAACTTAAAAAGACTATCTAAGACAATTTCCCATATTTTTATGTCAATATCAATTAATTTTAATTATATACTATATAAAATAAAAAATAAATAATTATTTTGAGTTTTTACCAACAAAAGTTTTTGTAAATAAAAAGAGGGATCGTTTTTATTTATGTGTTTACTCCAGTTTAATTATATAGGTAACAGTTACTAGATTATTAATTATTTAATATATTTATTATTACATAATACGTAAGTAAACACAAAATAATTAATAATATGTATAAATAGTTTGCACACATAATTAATGATAATTACATGCTAGTGCGAATCTAAAATGTTACTTGATGATATCATTTCAAAAATATAAAGTGAGATGGTGAATTATTTCATTCGGATGATATCATTGAACCCTATGGTAAACTAAATAGGCTTAAAAAAATCAACAAATAAGACTCTACTCATCAACTTTATATTGACGATCCATGATTATATGTTTGGGGACTTATGGCATGATGATTGAATAGTCAAAACTAATAATATCCGATTTTTAGTATATAAATTTTATTTTGGGCATGCATGCGAATAATCATCTACTTTATATGTAAATTAAAACAGAGTTACTTGTGTTTTCATGACTCAATCAGAGTTACATAGAGTTGCATGTGTGAAGATTTGATAAGGCAAAGTTTTATATAATCTGACTTTGAAGAGTCTCTAATATGTATTAGTTACACGGACAGATATGAAGGAGATACGTGTTCCAAAATAAGAAATCATCTTCAAGGTTACAATTTTAGTTATAGGGCTGGACGATCAGAGTTAGGTTAAAAATAAACAGAGGAATAGATAAAATGATTCAATTGTCATGACCGACAATTGAAATATCAAAAGTAAAAAAAAATGTTAGGTTAATAAACGTTGACAATTTTTTTTCGGATAAAATAATCAGTTATATGATCAATTGGGCTTAACATAATTGTCTGTTAAGCTACAAATTATTGGATATATCACTAAACACAATTTATAGCAAGATACTATATGCGCCCAATGTATATATGATGTTTAATATTTTAATAGATAAGATGATTTATATTTAACTAAAGCCCATTATTAATTAGTTTTAATTTTGAACTATTACATATAAATTCATTTTTAATATAACTTCATATCTAATATATTTAAAACATATTAATGTTATTTGTTTACATTTAATAGTTCATTTTTATACTAATAATAACTAAATGTTTAAGTTTACAAGAAAATAAATAATATAAATAACATATAAAGTTTACTTTTGTTCAACTTTACAATTTTTTTATACTTTACATTTTTGGAGATGAAAATATTTTTTCTATTTGATTGAAATTTACATATATTATTTTATATAATAATCAAACACAAATTCACTAAAATAATGATATAATATTTTTTTGTAACAAAAATAAATACATAATAAAAAGCTATAAATAAAAGTGACAATTGGAAAAATTAATTGGATAACAAAAAGTAAACTATAACATTATTATGCTTTAATAACGTGTAAATACAGGTTTGAAAACATTTTTATATTAGAATATATATTTATAATGATTTAAAAATAAAATGTTTACTTACATTTAAGTGAAAACAAATACTCGCACGGTCGCTCGTATTGAAAGTCTAGTATATATTAAAAATATTGAAAACTTTTGTGATGATGATTTTTAAAATTGGACCATCTATTAGAAAGTTTATTAAATTTGTGTGTTTATTATACTAATAATATCCCAATAATAATCTTTATTAAACAACAATACACAAATCTAATAATATCTTTACCAAAAAAAATCTAATAATATCATATATTCTTTTAAGGAAATATCCAATCTAACCAAATATGTTCACGTTCTCTTCAAAATATATGATATTATACGTACATTTCTCATTCATGTAAAATCAACAAATGATTAATATAGTTTTTATGTTACTAGTTTTGTTTTCTATTGAAAAATGTAAAATCCATGGTAATAATCACAAAATCTAGTTTGTTAGTAGATGTGCTGCAATGTTTTATTTACATAAGTTCTACTACTATTTTGATTTTAGATATCGAACTAGGTGGTTGTCCGCAATTTTGTGGGTTTTTGTATTACATAAAAAAATAGATTTTATGTTTAGACTATTATAGGTTTTGAATAATATTTAGAAATTTTAAAATTTAAATTTTTAATTTCAAATAATTAGATACTCAAAAATTTCAATATATATTTTTAGAAGATCATTGAGATTTAAAATAATTCAACAACTTAAACCTTAGTCATTAAAAAATTATCTTACAGAAAAGTAATATTATAATTAATTAAGATAATTGGTTGTAGAATAACTTTAGATTTCATTTTAATACGTGGAAAACTTGAAAACCTCTATCTTTCAAAAGAAAAAAAAAGAGTGTTTTTTTGTATAGTTTCAATAGGAACAATATAATCAGGGATGTTTTGCAAAATTGACTCAAAACTTGAAGTCAAATACAAAACTAACCCTTTTTTTTTTTGGAATTTTGACTTGCCCTATTCATCCCAGAAGTTCTCATTATTTACAAAAATACCACTGGAAGATTTACTGGAAGACTTTAAGTAAGTCTTCGAAAATTGTGTGTTTACTTTATCATCCTCATATTTATCAATTATTCACGAAAATGCCATTGTCGACAATTCACCCAACAACCATGAACAACCAGATTGATGCTCTTAATGCATCAAAAAATCGATTTTCACTCATTCTATATCATATCTTATCCATAATTTCTCAATTTCTCTCAATATTCATCCAAAAAACCTAAGGTTATTGATTCTAAAGTTTTTTAAGTTTCATATAGCCATTCAAGCTCATGATTCCTGGTCATTAACGATTGAGTAGCTGTCTTGGTGAAGTTCTATGTGCTTGGACAACTAAACAAGTTTTCTCAGCGGTTTAGGGTATGAATCGAATAGTTTACCCAGATTTGTTCGCAAAAAGACTTACATGTAAGTCTTCTCAACAGAGAAGGCTTCCACGGAAGTTTTTTTGATCAAAGCATATATTAGTTTTGTAATTGAGTTTCTGTGTGTTTTTAGGAAGACTTTCGTAGAAGTCTTCCAACATTTCTTTGTTGACAAAAAAAATTTAGGAAGACTTCCCTAGAAATCTTCCCAGATAAACATGTTAGTTTTGCAATTAACCGATATGTGTCTGAAATTTGATTTTCTCCAGAAGACTTACCAGTAAATCTTCTGAACTTTTAAATTAAGTCTGCTTATGGTCCGTAAAAGACTTACGTGGAAGTCTTCCAGATTTTTATTCAGTGATTCTGATCAAACATAAGGTAGTGAAACAAGACTTTAAGGGAAGTCTTCCACGGACCGTAAGCAGACTTAAATTAAAAGTTTGGAAGATTTCCACGGAAATCTTTTGGAAAAATTCAAAATTTTGACACAGATTGGTCAATTGCAAAACTAACATGTTTATCCAGAATGACTTCCCTGGAAGTCTCCCTAGATATTTTTGTCAACAAAAAAAGTTGGAATACTTCCACGAAAGTCTTCTTTTGTAAATTTTCAATTGTATAAATGACCTGAATGGATGACTTCCAGGGAAGTCTTATACGACAATGTATGATAAAATTTTCTAATTTAAAAAGAATTTTTAAATTTTTATTGTTAATTCATGTGTTTAAGACAATATTTGGGGTCCTGAATGAAATCTATAACTTTATTGGTGATAATTTTGAGGTATACAAATATGTTTATTAATGTTTCTAGCTAGTGATAGAGGGAAGTCTTCTGGGTTAATTTTTTGACCTTGATGTTCTATTTCTTATATAAAAATATAATAAGTTAGAAAAAATTAGAAGAAAGATTTAATAAAGATGGAAGACTTAATTATAAGTCTTCTAATAAGAAGACATTACAAAACTTCCCAGAAAACTTAATTATAAGTTTTCTGGAAAGTCTTCTAACGTCTTCTTGTTAGGGACTTCCCATAAAACTTAATTATAAGTCTTCTAACAAGAAGACATTAGAAGAATAGTATAGGACTTGATGCTCAAAATATATTCAAGTATTTATGTAATATTTGATATTTAGTGAATTAGCTAAGTTTTCTTGAGAAGTATTCTCCCTTAGCCGTATTAAATTTGACTAATTTGTTGTGTTATTGTGTTTTGCTATTGAATTTCTATCAAGAACTTTAATAATGTCAAGTACTTTTGGCAAGATAATATTGTAGACATGAATATCTTTAAAAATATTTTTCATTAATATCTTTTTAAATTTACAAAAGAATTCACAATCAAAAGAGTACACCTACAAATCACAAAACGACCATAAACAAAACTATTATAGTTCATTCCTCTACAAAAAACAAGTTTGGACTCCATAACATGAGAGAAGACTGCGTTAGAAGGCTTCTATGGAAGTCTTTTAGTGCATTATTTGGTGGAAGACTTCCGAGAAGACTTCCATTAAAGTCTTCCGCGGAAGTGTTCTAGTGCATTATTTATTAGAAGACTTAAGTCACATATATGCTAAACTCAAAATAACTAACTAATTAGAAACAAACTTAAGTCACATATATCCTAAACTCTATGGTTTGAACTTGAGATGCTAAGGCCGAGAATAATGAATCAAGATATCATTATGGAAAGGAAAGAGCAAGATCAAGTCTTTGGCTTGCTACTGACACTGAATCAAGTGTACAACGACCTGTTCAAGCACATCTTGAGGTCATCTAAGCTGCCATCCTTGGAGGAAGTGTGCGCTCATATCTAGAAGGAAGACGAACCACACAAATTGTTTGGAGGAAGAGGTGATCCTTCCTTGGCAAACAAGGCAGAAGTTACTAAAGCTAACAAGGCAGTGTACAAGCCTGAGGAAAGGAGGTATTGTGAGGATAGGAGGTTTGGAGGCAACTGTGATCATTGCAAGAAGCCAGGTCACAAGAGGAGTCAGTGCTGGATCCTTCATCCTCACCTCAAACCAACCAAGTTCAGGAAGGAGAGGGAAGGAAGAGCTCACCTTTCCAATGAAGCAAGTGAGGCAGTTCCTTCTGGAAGTGGGTCTACTACACGTGAAAGTGAAGGGAAGGCCATGGCATCTCAACACTCTTCAGCCAAGAAAAGGGATCAAGAGCCCATAAGGAGGTCCGACATTGATTCTCTCATCAAAGCTCTTAAGGAGAATGGTAACGCACTCGGAAACACCCTTGGTTACACTCATACTTCTTATAGATTTCCTAAGACTCTTGATCAGGTAGATGCTCTAGGAGAATCACATAGATCATATACTGCTGCTAGTGTGTTAACTAGACATTTAGTTGTTGATTCTGGTGCTTCTCATCATATGATAAGTGACACAAGTCTTATAAAGGATATAGAACCGGTTTATGTTCATGTGATGATTGCAAATGGTGATAGATAGCAAGAAAAGGGATTGGAACTTTGAACCTGTTTGATAAAGAGTCTAGAGCTTTCTATATGCCTGAGTTTACTTCAAATCTTTTATCTGTCAAGAAATGCACTACTGATTTACAATGCAATGTTATCTTTAGTCCTAATGATGTGAAGTTTCAAGATATTGAGAGCAGTAAGTTGGTTTGGAAAGGAGTAACCAAGGGAGATCTTTATATGCTTGAAGACATTACTTCTATTTCCAGTTCTAGTTACTCGTTTAGCTCTGTTTCTACTTTAAATAATGATGCATTTTGGCATGCTACATTAGGTCATCCACATGTTAGGGCTCTTATTTTAATGTTACCAGGTGTCATGTTTATAAATAGTGAATGTGAAATATGCATTTTGGTTAAACATTGTAAGACAATCTTTAAGAAATCAAGTACTATCTATGAGAAGTGTTTTGATCTTGTTCATTCTGATATTTGAAATGCTCCATGTTTATCTAAAGAGAACTATAAGTATTTTGTTACATTCATTGATGAAAAATCTAAATACACCTGGATAACACTCATTAAAACTAAGGATATGGTGTTTAATGCATTTAAAAATTTTCAGACTTATGTTGCTAACCATTATAATGTCAAGATTAAGATTTTCAGATCAGATAATGGTGGAGAATACACGAGTCATGCTTTCAAAGATCATATAGCTCAATATGTGTTCCTACATCAGACGAGTTGCCCTTACACTCCACAACATAATGGAGTGGCTGAAAGAAAGAATATGCACCTTATGGAGGTGGCAAGGTCGATGATGTTCCAAACCAATGTTCCAAAGAGGTTCTGGAGTGATGATGTGATGTTTGTTTTCTATCTTATCAACTGGATACCGACCAGAGTCTTAGAGGATCAGTCTCTGATGCGATCCTGAGCAGGCTCAAACTCAAGGCATGTGATTCAATGTATTGGTTAGCTAATTTACTGATCAAAGGTTGGCTGAATGGGCAGTTTCAATGTCTCATTGGAATGGTTTATGAAGTATTACACATAGAGAAGAATAAGAGACTTGATGCGGCCTCTAGTAGTCATGGGATGATCATGAATCAGTGTGGACATGTCAATATGGACAAAGCAGCAGCACGTGGATGATCCAAATCCCATCAGTTGACACTCCAATACTCATCTAAAGTCGTGGGTCATCATGAAAAAAGGAAGAGAAGGTCAAGAAGAACCATCTTGTTGGTTTATTTCCTTTATTTGTAATTTCAGTTATGTAAACCAAGTTCTAATAGGATTAGGAGTAGTAAACCAATCTTAAATTGGATTAGGACGACCTAAACCAATCTGGTTAAGGATTAGGGATTTAGTTTAGGCATTATAAGAACCTCTTTTACATTTTGTAACAATCGATCATTCTTTTTATCAAAAAATGTTTCTAGTCTCTTCTCTTGCCTCTTTGGCGAGCTGAGACTTGCTCGTGAGTAACATCAAGCGTGGGTTCTCTGATTTGGTGTGTCATATCCAGATCAGAAGCCTTGGAGTATCAGGAGTCGAGCCATCCCTCTTGTGTCCCACATCAATCCACAAGCCTTGAAGCAGATTGAGTCCTTGATTCTCTGTTTGCAAGCATTATCAAAGCGTTTACCCACCTACAAGAGATCCAGGGACTTACAGCCTATCCAAGGCCATACCAGTCTCCATTTGAAGTTCTGAACAAGATCAAGCCCTCTTTGGATCATCTAAGGGTATTTGGATGTCTTTGTTATGTGCTGGTGTCAGGAGAAATGAGGAACAAGTTGGAGCCTAAGAGTACTAGAGCTATGTTCTTCAGTTACTCTACAACTCAAAAGGGGTACAAGTGTTTTGATCCCTCAACAAAGAAGCTATTAGTATCTCAGGATCTCAAGTTTTTGGAATCAAGAGGATACTATGAAGAAAAGAGCTGGGAGGATCTAACTCAAACATCTGACAAGGGTGTGAGCCTTAGGATGATCATGGAAGGTCTTTGGATCAATCTAACCCATGAAGCTGAAGAACCATCCCACCTTGATCATGAGAGGGGAAATTAACCAGGAGATGATGGTCATGAGGACGAGAACTCTGGAAGTCCTGATCAAGATGTGATGGGACATGAGGAAGCAAATGATTTGCCTGAACCAGAAGGTCAAGAGTAGCATGAGGAAGCAGTTGAAACTGAGGTACAAGCTCCATTGAGGAGGAGTACTAGGGTAAGAAGGCACCCATCTAACTGGGTGAACACTAGGGTCTACTATAATGCTCAAGTTGTCACCCACCCTAGTCAAGTTGTCTATTCATTTGCTGAGTTTCCTAAGGAGCATTGTTCTTTCATCATCAGTTTGGATTAGAGTCATGTTCCAAGATCGTATGAGGAAGCTATGGAGGATGAAGAGTGGAGGAAATCAGTGGGTGATGAAGCAGGTGCAATGCTCAAGAATGAGACTTGGTATGAGAGTGAGCTGCCAAAAGGTAAGAAGGATGTTACTAGTAGATGGATCGTCACCATCAAGTACTTACCAAATGGGAAGATAGAAAGGAGAAAAAAAAGACTGGTTGCAAGAGGATTCACCCAAACTTATGTGTTAGAAAGAGAGATTTAGAGAGATTTTATTGCTGGAGAATGAAGAAAATGAAGAACAAGAGAGAGAGAGAGATTTTGAAATTCCAAAAGAGAGAGAAGGAGATAAATGATTTCCTTGCTTAGTGTGTTTATGGTAACAACCCATAAATAAGGAAACAATAGGGAAACAGACAAAAGAGAAATTAATAAACAAATACATCAGAAACAGCCAAATTGGCTCAGCCAGCAGCAGAGAAAGGGACATGTCTGAAGTGGTTTGAAGGATTCAAATTATTCAGCTCACATGTGACTTCTTTCTTGTCTCCAACGTCCATATAGTCTTGGTGAGACCAGACTGAAGGCTTCTGGCTAATGTAACCATTCTGATCCATTTAGCACTTCCTCTTGACTTGCACGCCAAGTTAGGGAAAGGTTGTACGGACAACCTTGTTCCAGAAGCTTCACTTAAACACTGCCTCTTCTTCTGATTGTACTGTCTTTTACCTCTTGATGTCTTCATGTCAACACTTCTCCTTGTCATTTATTTATTCATGTCAATACTCCCCTCATGCTTGACCATAGGGACTGGTCAAGCTTGGAAACCATGAAGTATTCCCTCATTAAAACCTTAGCTAGGAAAAAACCAAGCCAATGAAAAAGAGTAGAACAATGCATGGCAAGAGGATCATTGACTTGTGAGGTCTATGAGTCCAAGTTTGGAATGGCTGAACTCACAGACTTGTGAGGTCTGTGATGATGTCAGCCAGTTGATCTTCACTTCTTGTGAACAAGGTAGAATAATCTTCTGCTCCACAGCTTGCCTCACCTTATGACAATCTACTTTTATGTGTTTAGTCCTCTCATGGAAGACTGAGTTGCTGGCAATGTGTATAGCAACTTGATTATCACAGTGCATAGTGACTGGTGTTGTATGTTTCAATCTCCAAGTATTTAAGCAGCCCCTTGATCCAAACCAACTCTCTTGTGATCTTTCTCAAAGCTCGGTACTCTTCCTCAACACTTGAACAAGAGACAACCTTTTGCTTCTTTCTCTTCCAAGTAACTAAGTTTCCTCCAATGAATGTGCAATAACCAGTTTTAGGCCTCCTTTCCACTCTATCGCCAGCCCAATCCGCATAACAATACCCCACAATCTCTGTGCTTCCATTGCAACCTATCCATACACCTTGACCTGTAGCTTCTCTCAGATATCTTAATATCCTCTCAACCATGTTCCAATGGTGTACCTTAGTCGCCTGCATGTGTTGACTGACTTGATTCACAACAAAGCAAATGTCTGGTCTTGTGATGGTCAGATATATGAGTTTTCCCACCATTCTTTTATACTTCTTGACATCATCAAATGGAGTGTTCTCAAACTCCCCCTCTCCCCGTACTTTATAGCCATTTTCAAGGGGTATTTTCGCTGGTCTTCCTCCAAGATTTCCTGCCTCACTCGACAGATCCATAGCATACTTCCTTTGAGACAGAAACAGTCCTTCTTTGGATCAGCACACTTCAATACCAGGAAAGTACTTGAGCTCCCGAAGATCTTTGATATCAAATACTGATTTCAGAAATTCCTTAGTTGCATGGATCCCTTCCTTGTCACTTACTGTGATGATAATATCATCAACATATATCAAGATAACAACAATGCCTTGTGGACCAGTCAGTGTGAAGAGAGTATGATCCGCCTCTGACTTTCTAAACCCTCTTCCATTCAGTGTGGTCTTAGCTTGTGATACCAAGCCCTTGGTGATTGCTTCAAACCATAAATTGCTTTCTTCTGCCTCAACACATTTCCTGGTTTGACTAGATGCTCTAAACCAGGAGGAGGATGCATGTAGACCTCATCTTCTAACTCTCCTTGTAAGAGAGCACTCTTCACATCCATTTTCCATAAATCCCATTCCAAGTTAGTAGTAATTGAGAAAATAATCCTGATGGTGTGAAGATTTGCTACTGGTGCAAGTATGTCAATGTAATCCTCTCCATATGTCTGAGTGAATCCCTCTGCCACCAGCCTTGTCTTGCGCCTCTCCAACTTTCCATTTTCCAAATATTTGATTGTGAAAACCCACTTGCTTGTCACTACCTTCTTGCCTTTTGGGAGCTCAGCTTAATACCAAGTGTCATTGACTATCATAGCATTGGTTTCATTTCCAACAGTCTCTCTACTCTTCAAGCTCCATTGCTTCTTCATATGATCTTGGAATATATTCCTGATCCAGTTCCCCAATGAAGACTTGATGTTCCTCTGGATACTGAGCAACAGAACACACTGCACTTATTGGATGAGCCACAGCTTCAGCATTGAAATAAACTATTGTGTTGATCCAGTTTGATGAAGGTTTCTTAATTCTGGTACTTCTTCTTAGTGGCTGGACCTGGTTTGTTTCTTCTTCATCATCAGATCATGTTTCATCATTATGATGCACTGGTTCTTGTTGTTCTTGTTGCCTTTCATCCTGATCATGAGTTTCTTGTTGATTCCCTCCTTCAGGATCAGGATGAATAGCTTCCACAGCTTCAACAACCCCATTTTCATCAACTCCAGTCTCTGGACCAGGTGCAGTTACAGGAGGATTCCTCCTTGTTTCTTGACTTGACTGAGGCATGCCAATACCAAGATTCTCCAGTATGATCCTTAGGTTTGTGGCTTTCTCTGATGCTTGAGATAAATCCTTCAAATCATCCCAACTTTTCTTCTCATAGTATTCCTTTGTCTCCACAAACTTCACATCTCTTGAGATTAACACCCTTCTTGACACTGGATCATAGCACTTATAACCCTTTTGTGTTGGAGATTATCCAATGAACATAGATTTTGAGCTTTTAGCATCAAGCTTGTTCCTCTGCTCCCCTGGTATCAACAGAAAACATAGGCACCCAAACACACTCAAGTGGTCCAAAGGTGGCTTGGTCTTGTTTAGGAAATCAAAAGGAGACAGGTCATTGAGGACTTTAGTTGGAGTCCTATTGATCAGATAGCTCGCAGACATCACAACATCACTCCAGAACCTTTTTGGAACATTAGTGTGAAGCATCATTGATCTTGCAACCTCCATTAGGTGCCTGTTTTTCCTCTCAGCAACTCCATTCTGTTGAGGGGGGTAAGGGAAGCTGGTCTGACGAATAATACCATGCTGAGCCAGGTATTGCTTGAATGCTTGACTGATGTACTCTCCACCATTATCTGACCTGAGGATTTTCAGCTTGGCGTTGAAATGGTTGAAGACATGGTTCTGGAAATTCTTGAAAGCCTACAGCACCCTGTCCTTTAACTGAATCAGTGTCACCCATGTGTACTTGGACTTCTCATCAATAAAGGTGACAAAGTATTTGTGATTTTCTCTGGAAATACAAGGTGCAATCCATACATTAGAGTGAACCATGTCGACACACTTCTCATAGATAGTGCTAGACCTTGGAAAGATTGTCCTACAATGCTTCCCCAAGATGCAAGCTTCAAAATCATCATTCTTAAACACTACACCGGGGAGCATCAGATTTAAAGCTCTAGTATGGGGATGTCCCAATCTAGCGTGCCATATTGTGCTCTCAACTCTAGTAGATGTACTGACCATGTAAAGAGAAGGAGATGCTTCAGATAGCTTAGTCTTATAAAGATGGTATAGTTCCTGATGACATTGACCTTCCGGTCTTCAGGTCTTGAAATTCAACCTCATCAGGTCTAAAGATGACTTGACACCTCAGGTCAACAGTAGCTCTTTTCACTGATAGCAAGTTTGATGTAAACTGAGGCATATACTAAGCAGTTGATTCCCTATCAAATAACTTAAGGTTCCCTATCCCTTATATCTTAACCTTATCACCATTTGCTATAATCACATTCCCGGAGGCAGGTTGGACATCACTAATCAAGGTCCTATCCTAATCATGTGATGGCTAGCTCCTGAATCTATAATGATAGGTTTATAGTCAAGAGAGTTTGTACCAGTCTTTGTGGATGAGATAATGGCATTGGAGGCTCTGATAAAGGAATCTAGGTCTCTCCTAGTCACTGGGCCATCACTGCGGGTTGTTCCATCCATAATATTCCATGTGGTTCCTTCATTTGAACCACCAATGAAAGCTGAGTACATGGTGCGTCCTCGAACCAGTATGTGTGCTCCTTGCTCTCTTTGAACCAGGGAACATACATCTTCTAAGTTTGGAATCTTGCTGTCTCTAAGGATCTGACTTATCAGCTTGTTGTAGGACGAGTTTAGGTTCCAGAGAAAGCTAAAGATCTTATCTTGCTCATATCTTTCCCTTATGACCTCTGGATCTGTAAAGAAAGGCCTAAGCATATCCATCTCTGCCCATAAGGTTCTGAACTTAAAAATATACTGATTGAACTCCATTTCCTCTTGGCTCAGATGGTTGATAGTCCTCTTGACTTCAAATACCCGGCTCAGGTTGGAGAGTTTCCCATAAACAGTTTGAAGACTCTCCCATACCTTATGGTATGAGTAAGCCTCCAAGATTTTTTTTGAAAGAGAGTTGTATATGATTCCAAGTGCTTGCTGGTCTTCTTGAACCCAGTTGTTTTTATTCTTCAGGCAAGTAGCCTGACCATCCTCTAGAGCCATTCTCTTTGAAGTTTCAGCCTCCATGATATGGCTGTGCAAAAGTCCATGACTTTCCAAGGTAACTTTGGCCACTCTTGACCATAACGGATAATTATAACCCTCAAGGGTCACTGGAATAAGGTTCTTCTTCTCCATTTCCATAGTCAAAATTCTTTTACCCAATCGGTAAAGCTATGGACCAGTGAGTAAAAGTGAAGAACACAGAAAAAATTGAAAAGAAACAGTAGGGATTTGTGGAATGAAAAGAGATTTGTGGAATGAAAGGACCTTAAATCTCTGATACCATGTTAGAAAGAGAGATTTAGAGAGATTTTATTGCTGGAGAATGAAGAACATGAAGAACAAGAGAGAGAGAGAGATTTCGAAATTCCAAAAGAGAGAAAAGGAGAGAAATGATTTCCTTGCTTAATGTGTTTATGGGAACAACCCATAAATAGGAAAACAATAGGGAAGCAGACATAACAGAAAATAATAAACAAATACACAAGAAACAGCCAAATTGGCTCAGCCAGCAGCAGAGAAAGGGACAGGCCTGAATTGGTCCCAAGGATTCAAATTCTTCAGCTCACATGTGACTTCTTTCTTGTCTCCAACGTCCATATAATCTTAGTGAGACCAGACTGAAGTCTTCTGGTTAATGTAACCAGTTCTGATCCATTTAGCACTTCCTCTTGACTTGTACACCAAGTTAGGGCAAGGTTGTACGGACAACCTTGTTCCACAAGCTTCACTTAAACACTGCCTCTTCTTCTGATTGTATTGTCTTTTACCTATTGATGTCTTCATATCAAAACTTCTCCTTGTCATTTATTTATTCATGTCAACACTATGGAGAGGACTATGTTGACACCTTTGCTCCTGTGGCAAAGCTCCATGCTATCCAAAATATCTTGTCCATTGCAACCAACTTGGGATGAAACTTATGGCAAATGGATGTGAAGAATGCCTTCTTGCAAGGAGAGCTTGAAGAAGAGGTATATATGTATCCCCCTCCTGGTCTTGAAGGTCTAGTGAAACCAGGGAATGTGCTAAGGTTGAGGAAGGCTATCTATGGGTTGAAGCAGTCTCCAAGAGCCTGGTATCATAAGTTGAGGTATCATTGTCCTCCTAGTCTATGTTGATGGTATCATCAAAACTGGGAGTGACAAGGAAGGTATCAATGCCACTAAAGGGTTATCTTAAATCTGTATTTGAAATTAAAGACTTGGGAGAAATAAAATACTTCCTTGGGATTGAGATTTGTAGGTCTAAGGAAGGATTGTTCATGTCCCAAAGGAAGTATACACTTGATCTTTTGAAAGATGCAGGTAAACTTGGAGGGAAGACAGAAAGGATGCCCATGGAGGATGGGTATAAGATTCCTCGTCAGGGGGAGATTGAATATAGCAAACCATTTCATGATGCCAAGCTTTATAGAAAGCTAGTTGGTAAGTTAATATACTCAACTATCACACGTCCTGATATTTGTTTTGCTGTGAACCAGGTGAGCCAACACATGCAAGTTCCAAAGGAGCACCATTGGAATATGGTTGAACGGATCCTGAACTACCTGAATGGTTCACCTGGTCAAGGAGTGTGGATGGGATGCAACAACAACACTGAAGTGGTCGGTTACTGTTATGTGGATTGGGCTGGTGATAGAGCAGATAGGAAGTCCACTACTGGCTACAACACATTCATTGGAGGGAATCTAGTTATATGGAAGAGCAAGAAGCAAAAGGTGGTGTCCTGCTCTAGTACTGAAGCCGAGTATAGAGAAATGTTGAAGCTGACGAATGAGCTTGTCTGGATCAAAGGGATTTTGAAACATCTTGGCATTGAGCAGTTCACTCCAATGACAATGCATTGTGACAACCAAGCAGCCATCCACATAGCCACCAACTCAGTGTTTCACGAGAGGACCAATCATATTGAGGTTGACTGCCACAAGGTGAGGCAGACGAATGGGTTGGGAGTGATCTTACCATGCTATACGAGGAGTGAGGATCAACTAGCTGATGTGTTCACTAAGGCAGCTTGGCAAAAGACAATGGAGTCCATCCATGGCCAATTGGGACTCATTGATCTAACCCAACTTAGCTAATCCCCTACTATGGGGTCCTTACTATTTTTCCCTCATCGAGGTTTTATCCCAAATGGGTTTTCCTTGGTGAGGTTTTTAATGAGGAAGACCTCATAGCCTTCCAAGCTCGACTTGTTCCACATGGTCAAGCTTGAGGGGGAGTGTTAAGTTGAGGTGTGTTGAAGAGTTAGAATGATACAAGAGTGTTGGGTCAAAGAGAGTGAGAAGAAGAGAAAGGTTTGGGGAGGTTTTGTGTCGACCATGTCCGTACAGGCCGTACAGGCCGTACAGATCATGGTTGACCCAAAACACTCGACCAAAGGGTAAAACATCATCCGGGTAAAACAATAAGTAACCAGGGACGGTTACAGTGCCTTACCTTGGTCTATCCAGTAAAAAGGAGTGTGGATAAGGCACATACAGGCTGGAAAGTGATCAGCATCTGTCCAAAGATGATGATGCTCTTCTTGTGGCTCTCTTTGGTTGACCGTTTGAAATAAGCACGCCCCTTTCTTTATGTCCACATATTATTCTTCCTTTTGGTTCCGGAAACCCTTGTATCTCCTCTATATATTCATTGTGTCGAGTATCAATAATAACACACAGTTTTGGTTTCATTTTCTCTCTTGGCCGAAATGGAACTCTCTTCACCAATCTCTCTCTAATTTTTCTATTATATCCATTCTCTTCTTTTCTGTCTAAGCTAGTCTCTATAATCTCTTATTCTCTAAATATTTCAATCACTTCCTTACCATCCTCTCCTAGGCTGGTTTTGTTCGAGGGTTTGTCATCTGTCACATAGGACCAGAGACCTCTTCCTCCAAGAGCAATATTAACCAATCTTGACCACAAGATATAGTTAACTCCCTTGAGAGTAACTGGAATCAACACCTTTGAGTTTTCCATTTTTAGTAGCTAATATCCAATGGGTAAAAGGGAGTTTCAAGATGAAAAATGAAGATTTAGACTAGAAACAGAGTAACTTTGCGGAATAAGTAGAAGAGAGTGAACAGAATAAGGTCTCAAGAGCTGAAATGCTCTGATACCATGACAGTTTTGATAGATTTAGGGTAGTTTAGGTGAAGAACATTATGAACTCGCCAAGAACAAGAGAGAGAGAGAGGCACGAGAATGAGAGAGAGAGAGTAATAGAACTTGAGGAACTTCTTTCCTTAGATTAAAATGGTTTGAGGATACAGCTTATAAATAAACTAGACAAGTTGGAATAAAGGAATATAAAAATATCTCTGGTCTCTGGTCTTCTGAGCATAAGGAGACCAAGAGGTTCTGAGCATAAGGAGACAAGGAAGCTCTGAGAATAAGGAGACAAGGAAGCTCGTTTAGACAAGTGACAGTGACATGTCCCTTGTTTGATTCAAAACTTAACCCACATGTGATCTTTGGGTCAACCTTTCCAACAGCTCTCTTCCTTCTCTGCCAACTGAATATTAATTAAATAAGGTCTCCTTTAGTCTCTGGATTAAGGCAGATGAGTAGCTTGCCACTGAAGTTAGGTTTAGGTTAAACATAGACCAAACTGTACGAACCATCTCTTTTGCATCATTCTTGTTGATCCGAGTTAATTCCTTAATTATCTTCATCTCTACACCTCATATATATCCTTCATGTCAACACCATACTCATTGTCCTGGTTCTTTTAGGTATCTCAAGATCCTCTCCACCATGTTCCAGTGATGTATCTTGGGTGCTTGCATTTACTGACTGACTTGATTCACATCAAAGCACACATCTGGTCTGGTGATTGTAAGGTAGATGAGCTTCCCAACGATTCTCCTATATTGCTTGACATCTCCATAGAGCTTTTCTTCAATCTCCCTCTCACGCAAGACCTCGTATCCATATTCTAGTGGTGTCTTAGCAGCTCTTCCACCGAGATCACCTGCCTCAGTCAATAAATCAAGTGTGTACTTCCTTTGGGATAGTAACATCCCCTCTTTAGATCGACATATCTCTATCCATAGAAAGTACTTTAACTCACCCAAGTCTTTGATATAAAATCATTATTTAAGAAAGCCTTTAGTTAAGAGGATACCTTCCTTGTCACTTCCAGTGATGATGATATCGTCCACATACACTAGTATCACCAAAATTCATTGTGGGCTGGTGAGAGTGAAGAGTGTGTGATCAGCTTCAGATTTCGCAAAACCTCTTCCATTGAGAGTGGTACTGAGATTGCGATGTTGAAATGAAGAAGAGAATAACCAGAGGAAAGCAGTTAGTTCATGATCAAAGGAGAGTTCATCTAGAAAAGCCAATTTGGTTATGCCATACAGACTTGCTCCACAAGCTACCATTTGACCTAACTTACCTTACAAGGCAAGAAAGGTGTTTGGGAGACTGAATATGGACGTGCTGGGAAGTCAGGGAAACCTGTTTGAATTTGAATAAGAGAGGCTGGTTTGAATAAGAGAGGCTGGTTTGAATTAGACAAGAAGAAGTCACATGGGTTGTTTGGAGAAGCAACTAGACCTGTCACTTTCACTCAAGCAGGTTGTGCCAACCTCTCTCCTGTCCCTTTCTCCTCATCTGGTTGTCCCTCCTCTTGTCCATATCCTCCTGGCCGATTCCATTTCTCCATTATATTAGTTGTTTTGGTCATTCTCTGATTTAGTAATTGTTTATTGTAAGTGATTGTCTATTTAAAGACCTTCACCCTCTCTTGTAACACTTACCAAAATCAAAATATAAGTTTCTCTGGCTAAATTCGTGTCTCTCTCATTCTTGCTTGTGTCTAAACAATATTCAAAATGTAAGGAGTTAAGCATAATGGTTTAGAGGCTGCTTTATCTCTTTCTCTCTTAAGGCAGCCTAATACTTGTGAAATTCACTCTAAACTCTTCTTTATCTACTGTCTTTACTCTAAATTACGGAATCTAAATCCCATTCATCTAAATGAACAAACTAAAAGTGTTGTGTCACTTTTCAAGGATTAGATTCATACTAGAGAGTTTCTGCTTCATATAACCAATTTATTGTCTAGAGTTTTTGGTTATATAGAAAGCTGTGTATGAGGAGTCAATCACAAGTTGGTTGTCTCTTCCTTGTAGTGGTGAGTTCCTGTTGTTGGTAGAAGAGGATTCAGTCACAAGTTGATTGAATACTCTCTTGACATGAGACAAACACTCATGAATTCCAACATGGTATCAGCGCCTTCTTGCTCTTCTTTGGGATCAAACTCACCTCTTTTCTCTTTTTTTTTTGAATAAATCCTTTCTCTCCCACTCTGATATAGGGTTAGCTTGGTTAGTACTTGTTAGTATCTTAATTCAAGTTTGAGGATGAGAGAGATTTCGAAAATGCTTCACTATTATGCTTTATCCATTGGATAATAGCTCTGTCTTAATGGAGTATCTCTTTGACCAATTGACAAATTGTTTTGATCCATTGGTTTCATTGTTGTCTAAGCCACAAAAAACACTTGTTCATGTGTTATTATGATGGTTCTCTTATTGCAAGCCCTGGAAAATAATAGTTCATGAGTTATTCCAGTGGGACATGTCTAAGATCAGTGGATAAATTGATTGTCCATTGGTTCATTGTATTCAGCTACTAAGCACCAAACTCTTGGTGAGTATTGGATGCTCCTGACTGCCAATGCTTCCGAAAAACTCAAGAAAACAGAGAAAAACTCTATCCATTAGAACTCTTGAGAAAATTCTCTTATTCTATTATGTATTCTCTCATTCTCTAATTCTCCAGGTTACTTATTCTCCATCATTCTCCCATTATCTGGTTACTAATACTCTGGTTACATCATTCTCTACTCTCTACTTATACTCTGGTTACTTATACTCTCTGGTTACTTAAATCTCTATTCTCACAATCTTGTTTGAATCTGCCTAAGGTTGATATATTGTCTTGAAGTTAAGCTGTCTTGAAAGAATAGTCTTGCTTCTGTCCTTTGGAAAATTGATTGTGTTGTTGCATGAATGCTTAGTCTTGTTGATTAAGATTCAGAGAGTGTTGCTAGGATAGAATCATGAAGATATCTGTCCATTTCTTGTTTGAAATGTGTTTTAAAGATCAGACTTGGTGAGAACCCATGATCTGATCTCTTGTTGTCTACTGATTCTTGTCTTAGTGTTTGTTCACATGCTGCCCATGTTGATCAGAGCCTACACATGATGTATATTCCTGACTATCGAGATTGCCCACTGCCCATCAACACTTTGGACACTGATTGTGTCCATTAACTCCCAAGATGGTTGAGAGGATGAATGGAGCAGTGGAGAGATTGCTCATAAGTGACTTACCTGATACCAAGAGGGTGGGCAGGAAGTTCACTCAACAGAAAATGCCAACATTAAAGCCAAGAGAGTTGTGGTCTCAAGGCATTGGTGATCGTTATTGGCTATCATCTTTCAAGCTTGACCACATACTCTCATTCTCAGGTCAAGCTTGAGGAGGGGTGTTAAAAGAGAAGCCAATGTCCATTCTTCAAGCCACTGCAAGGATTCAAGAAGACTCCAACCAGCATGGGATATTATTGGCTGAGCAACAACAAAGATGTCAATCTAATGTGCTTCAAGAGGAGGTGCCAAAGAGGCTGATCAGAAGGTTGCAAAGTCCCCCACCAAGTTGGAGACTCAAGAAGACAATGCAGTTGCTGTTTGTGAAAGGGAATGAAGTGAGGGATGGAACAAGAAGGCATACACTATTCACCAACATTCCACATATATGCAAGGGAAGTACCTAAGTTTCTTATTCTGGTTTGAATAGGTTTGGCACTTGAGAGTTGATGCATGTGTTTGTGCATTGTTAGAATCAGGTACTTGGAGCTCATGAACAGAGTCTGGTCGTGGATAAAACCCATTGATGATGGCAAGAGGCCAGAAGAAAGGGGGAGACTAAGAACGAGTACTACATGGAGAGTTCCAAGAAATTTTGAGTGAGAAGCAAGGAAAGGCATTTGTACTTCCTTTCCATTGAAGTAAGGCCATTATCCAGGGTTTATGAGTCCCTAAAATTGATTATATAACTCATAAACCCACTGGCCAATCCCTAGGCTGATGGTAGTTGCATTCTTTTTCCCTCAGTATGGTTTTATCCCATGAGCTTTTCCACACTTAGTTTTTTTATTGAGGCAAGTACTCTCAGTTCCAAGCTTTCCCAAGGATCTCCTATGGTCAAGCTTGAGGGTGAGTGTTGAAATGAAGAAGAGAATAACCAGAGGAAAGGATTTAGTTCATGAGCAAAGGAGAGTTCATCTAGAGAAGCCAATTTGGTTCTGCCATACAGACTTGCTCCACAAGCTACCATTTGATCTAACTTACCTTGCAAGGCAAGAAAGGTGTTTGGGAGACTGAATATGGAAGTTGGGAACCTATGAGAAGTCAAGGAAACCTTTTTGAATTTGAATAAGAGATGCTGTATTGAATTAGACAAGGAGAAGTAACATAGGTTGCTTTGGAGAAGCAACTGGACCTGTCACTTTCACTCAAGCAGGCTGTGCCAACCTCTCTCCTGTCCCTTTCTCCTCATATGGTCGTGCCTCCCCTTGTCCATATCCTCATGGCCTATTCTATTTCTCCATTATATTAGTTGTTTTAGTCATTCTCTGATTTAGTAATTGTTTATGGTAAGTGATTGTCTATTTAAAGACCTTCACCCTCTCATGTAACACTTACCAGAAAATACAAGTTTCTGTGTCTAAATTTGTGTTTCTCTCTCTTTCTTGTGTCTAAACAATATTCACAATGTAAGGAGTTAAGCATTATGGTTTAGAGGCTGCCTTCTCTTTCTCTCTTAAGGCAGCCTAATACTTGTCAAACTCACTCTAAACTCTTCTTTATCTACTGTTTTTACTCTAGCTTACTGAATCTAACTCCCATTTATCTAAGTGAACAAACTAAAAGTGTTGTGTCACTTTTCAAGGATTAGATTCATACTAGAGAGTTTCTACTTCATCTAACCAATTTATTGTCTAGAATTCTTGGTATATAGAAAGCTGTGTATGAGGATTCAATCACAAGTTGGTTGTCTCTTCCTTGTATGGTGAGTTCCTGTTGTTGGTAGAGGAGGATTCAGTCAAAAGTTGATTGAATACTCTCTTGACATGAGACAAACATTCATGAATTCCAACATGTGATACCAGGCCCTTGGTGATTGCTTCAACCCATAGATGGCTTTCTTCAGTCGTAGGACATTTCCAGGCTTGAAAAGGTTCTCTAGGCCAGGAGGTGGTCTCATGTAGACTTCATCTTCAATTTCTCCTTGTAAGAAAGCATTCTTCACATCCATCTGCCACAGATCCCACTCCTAGTTGACAGCCAAGTAGAGAATGATCCTTATGGTATGAAGTTTAGCTACTGGTGCAAAGGTGTCCAGATAGTAGTCTCTATAAGTTTGAGTAAACCCTCTTGCAACAAGTCTTGTCTTGCGCTTCTCCACAGTACCATCAGCATTATTTGATTGTGAAGATCCACATGCTCGTGACTGCCTTTTTGCCTTTTGGAAGCTCCACTTCATACCAAGTGTCATTTACAATCATGGCATTGGTTTCATTCCCAACTTAGTCTCTCCACTCCTTGTGTTCCATAGCTTCTTCATAAGACATTGGAATGTACTCCTGGTCTAACTCTCCAATGAACACTACATGTTCCTTACGATACTGAGCCAGAGAGCACACAACTTGAATAAGATGAGCTACTGCTTGGGAGTTGAAGTATTCTCTAGTGTTGACCCAATTAGAAGGTGGACGCCTAATCCTAGTGCTTCTTCTCAAAGGCTGAACATTTTCTTCAGTTGGTGTTCCCTCACCCTCTGTAGGCACTTCTTCTTGTTGTTGCTCATCTTGTTCATGAGATACTGAACCTTCATGTGGTTCATTGTGGCTCCCCCATCAGGATCAAGGTGAGTAACTTCAACAGGTTCATGTTCAGTGTTAGAATAAGAGATTATGATGTGTAGAATGAAGAACATTGAAGTATTTGATGAAGAATGTGTTGGAATGAAGAAGGTATTAATCTGAATTGGTATCCACTGGCTAATCCCCAAGCTGGACTTGAGAATTAGAAGAGGCTGGACTTGAGAATCAGACCAGGCTGGACTTGAGAATCAGACCAGGCTGGACTTGAGAATCAGACAAGGTTGGACTTGAGAATCAGACCATGCTGGACTTGAGAATCAGACCAGGCTGGACTTGAGAATCAGACCAGGCTGGACTTGAGAATCAGACCAGGCTGGACTTGATTTGCATTGTAGTGTCATATTCAGTGCTAATGATGTGAATTTTCAGGATATTGAGAGCCATAAGTTGATTGGAAAGGGAGTAACAAAAGGAGACCTTTACATGCTTGAAGACACTGCTTTTGTTTCTGATTTTAAATACTCATTTAGTTCTACTTATGTCTTGAATAATGATGCATTATGGCATGCTAGATTAGCCCATCCTCATGTTAGAGCTCTAAGCTTAATGTTATCAGGTGTCATATTGATATGTTGTGATTTTGCATAGTTTTAGCTTTGTTATTTCATATATATTCATGCATTAATCTTACATTTATTTGCATTTAGAGTCTATTACATGTTCATTTGGCATGCTTGTAGGTGGTTGGATGAGCTATTTGGAGTTTTGGAGGTGATTTAGAACTAAGAAGGATAAAAAAAAAAAAAAGAGACTTGGATCGACGATCCATTTTTTTGATGGAAAAACTGGATCGATCGTTCTCTTTCTTCACCTTATCTCTCAGATCTACTTTCTCTCTCACTTATTCTTCACTTGTTCTTCACTTAATCTCACCATTCTCAGATCCATTATACTCTCTAAATCTCTTATACTCTCTGGTTACTAAATCTCTCAAGCAATACTCTCAAATCTCACTTAATCTCTCTTATTCTCTATTGCAGTCTCTTTGATTCTCACTTAGTCTCCTATTCTCTTTCTCTTGAGTTTCGACCATTCTCTGTCTCTACATAACTCTCACACCTAAATCCATATATTCTCACAGAATGCTGAAGAAAAAATGAAGAATGATGAAGACCAAGAAGAGAGAGAGTATGGACGAGTTTAAGAGAGAGATAGTGTAATGAGAATGGGAGACTGATTCTCCTTGCTTGTATTCAGATCCTTGTTATATAATATTAACTTGAATAATGAAATGGAGTCAAAGGATGAGTTTGGGTGAAGTTTGGGTCTTGTGCAAAGTTAGGGAAAGACCTCTGGAGATTGTCTAAGAAGGCTTTAGGAGTGTTTAAAGGTGTCAAGAAGTGTCCTGAAGCTGGTGCAAAGTTAGGGACAAGTCCAGGAGGGACTTTGGAACCATTTGGGATCAAATGGTCGATTGTGAAAAAATAGGGCGAACCGTACGGATTATGTTCAGACCTGAACGGACCAAACAGACCGTACGGACCATGGTCGACCCATGACATTGCCACTCGACCATTTGAAGTGTTTTGGGCTTTGTGCAAAAATAGGGCAAAAGTGTACGGACCATAATCTGTCCATACACTTCCTGGTGGTCCGTGCAAAGTCTGTCACTTAACCTAATGGTTCTGATTACCAGGAATCAAAATGGCATCAAGAAGATGCCAATAAGATACCTTTGGCGAGCTGGTTCAAAAGGAGTTGGTTCTGGTCGTGTGGCACACTCTGAGCCAAGGAAAAGATGCCAAGGAATATGCTGGTCAAGGAAAAGGGAAAAACAGGCTGTCACTTGCTGTAAAAGAAGAGCAGCCTTGACTATCTATTTGGACACTTGAGTGGACAGGTTCATGGGCGCCTATGGGAAGCCAATAAGGAGCCAGCCTTCCCTTTGACCAGAGCTCTCCTCCAATCATCAAGCATCACTCAGATTTCCAAACTCCATCCTGGTCGTCCACTACTTCAAGCAATATCAACCATTAGATTTAGGGCTCTAATTTATGTCTTTGTAAAGCCTATATAAGCCTGTGTCATTGTAATTTCAAAACTAAGAGAGTAAGAGGGATTTCCCCTCTCATTCATAATAAACAAAGTGTGTTCTTGTTCAGAAACCCTTAATCTCTCCCTTTCTTAGTCTTTAATCTCTTAATCTCCCCTAATCTCTTGTTTCTGTCCAAGTTCATAATGTTCTTCATCAGACCTTTCCTTTTTCATTTCAAGACTTCATTTCGCCCTAAAGGGATTGTTCATCACACACACGACCTGAACTCTGATTTTCTCACATGGTATCAGAGCCAGGTTCACAAGAACCTGGTTTTTCCTTCCTCAAATCCATCACAAGTCCAGCCTCATCTCAGATTCAAGCCATAGAAGAGCTGTCCATCCGGTTTTGTTTCATCCAGAAGATGATGTCTGAGGCCATGGAGGTTTCTAATGGTCTCTCCTCTTCTCTCCTGTCAATTAAAGGCGTGTCTCAACTCAGTTCCAGGATGAAACCTTTCAAGAGAAAAGCTTTCTCATTGTTCCTGAAGCTGGCGACTTGGAAGGTCAGGAAAGGTGGAGTCTTTTTGAGTTGGGGTTTCAAGGAGAAGGTCTTAACCACAAGGAGAAGGTGTTGGGTGACGATCCAGCTCTCTTAGCCACCAGAGTCATGACCTGTAACCAAGGAGGCTCAAGGAATCAGCTCAGATTCCTTGGTTGTAAGCTAATCCTAACTCTCTTTATATGAGCTTGTGATGATATATGGTTGTTGTGTTGTGTTCTATTTGGATCTGTGGGAAATGAGTTGAAAAATGCTAGATGGTATTTTCGAATCCTTGTGTTATACGTTACAATTTGGTTGATCCAGATTGTGAAAAGTTTTGTTGTGATTCGTTTTGATCCTTTGATCTGAATAACTCTGTTCTTTGTTAAGCCATAACCATCTGTTTTTTCTTATCCAAAATTCTAATCAAATCTTGTGAGTTATCAATTTGAATTCCATTACTTATTGATCAAGTTTCTTGTTTGAAATTTTGTTAGAGTAAACTTGCTTCTTTTCTCGTTTTGTTTTGAACTCCTTACTGGTTTTGTGTTATTTATCTATGATTCCAGGAACGAATGGTGAATGAATCAGAAGAAGAAGCAAAGCTAGTCCGGAAGAACAAACTGCTAAGAGAACAAATGACTGAACAACTACACCAAACTATGATAACTACCATGGCTGAGATGATGAAAGTTATCATGAAAGAGCTTCGTGATGAATTGAGGCAAGAGATCAGAAAAGCCATTGGTCAAGTCCATAGCCATGAATCTAGAAGAGAAAGAGGCAATCAAACCCAACAAGAGCAAGAAGAATCAAGGAGAAACCGGAGAGAGCATGCTGGTTCACAAGAGACTGACAACTACTATGAACACAATCATAGTTATTCTTCTAGAGATAGCCGAAGGAGGCAGAGGCGTGATCATGACGGTAGGAGACACCAAATAATAAGATCCTAGGAAGATGCTCTGGAACAGATGGGATAATCCTTGCATAAACGAATCAAAAAGACTCACGTTTCTCAAGGCATGTGGATCGAATGGTGACACAAGAGGGATGGATGATCTCTTGATACTCCTAGGCGACTGATCTGGATATGACACACCAAATAAGAAGCCCTTAACTTTGGATATTACACACCAGAAACCTTCAACTCGCCAAAGACAAGAGAGAAGAGAGAAAACTAGGTATTTTTTGATAAAAAGATTGGTGCTTTCTTATTGATTTCGACCAGATATATAAAGGGAGAGACTTGTACATGCACAAGCTCTCGGAACTAGCAAGGGAATAAAAGCACATGCTCCCCTTACAAATAAAGCAAAGACCAAGTTATGTGGAAAGAAAACATAACATAAAAACTTAGTCTAAAATATAACATAAGATTGAGATGTCTTCAATCTTGAACGGTGATTAGGACTAAGGTGATATGTAAAGCAGCTTGCGGCCTCGTTAAAAACCTTCCTCCGTAAAACCTCTTTGGGACAAAACCGAGAGCAAGGAAAAGAGCACACACAAGTACTTTGCCTAAGTACTAATCAGCTTGAATGGTGATCAAGGTAACTCGGATCATAAAGCTTTGTCCAAGACATTGTTTTTGTTTCCATGACATCTTGAGTAATCCTCCATCAGCTTCATTGAGTTTCTTTGATCTGGAACAAGTGTTGCGACCTTCAGGAATGGATAAGGCATCTTCATCTACAAGCTGGTCCATGATCACATTTTCTATTGGTAAGCTGGTCCATGATCACATCATGCCCTCCTTGAAAAGGATTTGTCCTCAAATCTGGTTCATCTGCAAGAAAAGAAACTAAATCAGTAACATCAAATTCATTGCCTAAATTCTTACCTTGCAAATCGAGGCAGTAGGCATTGTTTCTGATTCTTGGTGTAATCATTATCCATTTGATTCTAATTTCCCCTGAGGCATTCCTTAGACCTGATACATTGAAACAAGGCAAGTCAATATACGAAAACCTATCAAAGAGTAAGAGTCTTATTCCAAATTGGGTTTTGCTCAGTTTTGGATTATGTGCTGCATCTGGAGGTGCTTCTTTGATGATGATGAAGTAAGAGACGTCTTGGTGCTTATCCTGGTCCAAATCAGGTGGTTTCAACCTCTGGTCTTCCTCACACTTGTTGTTTCTATTTGTATGCTTCCAAGCTTCATAATCTGCACATGGCTCTTTTGACAAAAACAAGTGCATCATATCTGTATCATCATTGATGAATGAACTCTTGAAAACATGATCAGTTATCTTAGCATGCTCACCTGGTCGCCATAGATAGGTTTGAGATGTTCTAAACTCAGAAAAAATCAAATAAAGTACAGACAAGATCACCTGAGTTGTAGAAGCCATAACTATTTCACCCGAGAAGGTTTGGAAATGATTCCAATTTGATGTGATGCCTTGATGAGGTAAGTTTCTATTGCAGTTAAGATCACATTTTCTTCATTGGTAAGATGGTCCATGATCACATCACCAAAGGGATGAACTTGCTGGACTAAAACTGAAGATACCTCCTTTCCATGGCAAGGCTGATCCGGATGCTTATTTGGAGTGGGAGAAGAAGATCGATCTTGTCTTTAATTGTCAGCAGTATACTCAAGCTCAAAAGATCGGAATAGCAGCCACTGAGTTCTATGATTATGCCTTGAACTGGTGGGATCAGTTGGTGACCACTAGGAGACGCAACCAGGAGCATTCGGTTGAATCATGGCAAGAGATGAAATCTATCATGCGCAAAAGGTTTGTTCCAAGTCACTATCACCGTGATCTACATCAGAAACTAAGGAAGCTCACCCAAGGATCAAGGTCCGTAGAAGAGTACTTTCAATAGATGGAGCTACTTATGTTGAGAGCAAATATTTCTGAAGATAGAGAAGCCACGATGTCTTGGTTTCTAGGAGGACTCAGCTGAGAGATTCAATGCAACACTATGTTGAGTTAGAAGAGATGTTGCACAAAACTATCCTTGTGGAACAACAGCTCAAGAGGAAGGGACACTCTTGTGCTAACTATGGAGGTTCAAGGTTTCAAACACCTAAAGAAGAGAAGCCGGCCTACACTAAGGAGAGTAAGCCATATCCTAAAGAAGAAGCAAAACCAAGTGCTATCTTTGAAAAAGAAAAAGGGAAGGCTGAAGCTACCAGTTCAAGAGCTAGGGATGTTAAGTGCTTCAATTGCCAAGGAAGAGGGCACTATGCCAATGAGTGCACCAACAAACGAATCATGATCCTACTGGAGAATGGAGAATATGAGTCTGAGAATTATAGATGTGAGTATGATCATGAGCAGTCTGAAGAAGAGTATGAGGAAGAAGAACTAGTAAAAGGAAGATTGTTGGTGGCTAGAAGCCTCTTGAACCTACAAACCAAAACTGAAGAGCTTGAGAAACGTGAGAACCTTTTCTATACAAGGTGTTTGGTGCAAGGAAAGGTTTGTTGTCTCATTGTGGATGGTGGAAGTTGTGTTAATGTTGCTAGTGAAACAATGGTAAAGAAGTTAGGATTGAAAGTTCAAAGGCATCCAAAACCTTACCGGCTACAATAGCTTAATGAGGAAGGCGAGATGAAGGTGTCCAGTCAAGTGATGGTGCCTCTAGCCATTGGGAGATATGAGGATGAAGTCATGTGTGATGTGTTACCAATGGAAGCAAGTCACATTCTCCTTGGACGGCCTTGGCAGTCAGATAGGCGTGTGGTACATGATGGCTATACCAACAAGCATTCCTTTTAGTTTAAAGCAAGAAAAACTCTCTTGGTACCTCTAACTCCTAAGGAGGTTCAACAAGATCAACTTCAGCTCCAAAAGAAGAAAGATATCGACCTCAAAACATATCAAAACAAGCAGCATAACTTCTATGCCAAACAGGGAGAAATCAAAAGAACTCTCTATTCACAAACTCCTGTCATATTGCTTGTTTTTAAAGAATCTCTACTAACCATCACTGATCTCCCACCGGTATATCCGAGTGAACTTGTCTCTCTTTTACATGAATTTGAAGATGTAATTCCAAAGGACAATCTCACTGGATTACCACCCATTCGTGGGATTGAGCACCATATTGATTTTGTTCCTAGATCAACACTCCCAAACTGTCCAGCTTACAGAACTAATCTAGTTGAGACTAAGAAAGTTGCAAAGACAAGTAGAAGAACTGATGGAGAAGGGCCATATCCGAGAAAGCTTGAGCCCATGTATAGTTCCAATTCTTCTTGTACCTAAGAAGGATGGTAGCTGGCGCATGTATGTTGATTGTAGAGCAATCAACAACATAACAGTGAAGTATCGCCACCCTATTCCTAGATTAGATTATATGCTTGATGAATTACATGGCTTATGCATTTCTCTAAGATTGATCTAAAAAGTGTTACCATCAAATAAAGATGAAAGAGGGTGATCAATGGAAAACTGCATTCAAAACTAAACATGGTATATATGAATGGTTAGTCATGCCATTCAGATTAACAAATGCACCTAATACATTCATGATGTTGATGAATCATGTGCTTAGATATTTCATAGGCATCTTTGGTAGTAGATTTTGATGACATTTTAGTCTATAGCAAGAGCATAGAAGATCATATAGAGGACCTTAGTTCAGTTCTTAATGTTTTGAGAAAGGAAAAGCTTTTTGCCAAATTGAAGAATTTTACTTTTTGTACAGATAACTTGGTCTTCCTAGGCTTTGTTGTGAATGCAAATGGAGTAAAGGTCGACCAAGAGAAGGTGAAAGCAATTCAAGAATGGCCGAGCCCTAAGACAGTAGGTGAAGTAAGGAGTTTCCATGGACTTTCTGGTTTTTCTAGGCGTTTTGTCAAAGACTTTATAACCATAGAAGCCCCATTAACTGAAGTGATAAAGAAGGATGTCGGATTCAAGTGGGGAGAAACACAAGATAATGCTTTCTAATTCCTAAAAGAGAAGCTTACTCAATCACCTCTTTTTATACTTCTTGACTTTACCAAAACTTTTGAAATAGAATGTGATGGCTCAGGAATTGGTATTGGTGCTGTCTTGATGCAGGAAAGGAGACCTATAGCCTACTTTAGTGAAAAGCTTGGAGGAGCAACTCTCAACTATGCAAACTATGACAAGGAGTTGTATGCTTTAGCAAGAGCTTTACAAACAAGACATCGTTACCTCTGGCCCAAAGAGCTTGTGATATACACGGATCATGAGTCCCTCAAGTATCTAAAAGGACAAAGCAAGCTCAGCAAGAGACACGCAAGGTGGGTGGAATTCATTGAGACTTTCCCTTATGTCATCAAGTATAAACAAGGTAAAGAAAACATAGTTGCTGATGAACTATCACAAAGGTATGTACTCTTGAACACTCTTGATGCTAAGCTATTAGGATTTGAACAACTCAAAGGTATGTATGAAACTGACAAAGATTTTGGTTATGCATACAAGTCCTATGAAAAATTTGCTGCTGGACATTACTTTAGACAAGATGGATTCTTGTTCTATGACAATCGTTTGTGTGTACCTAACTGCTATTTCAGAGACTTGTTTTTCAGGGAATCCCATGGAGGAAGCCTTATGGGGTATTTTGGAATTGCCAAAACTCTTAAGGTCTTGCAGGATCACTTCTTTTGGCCGCACATGAAGAGAGATGTTGAACGAATCTGTGGAAGATGTGCAACTTGCAAACAAACGAAGTCTAAGGTCCAATCTCATGGTTTGTACATTCCATTACCCATTCCTTATCATAGATGGAATGATATCTCTATGGAGCTCATTGTAGGACTGCCTAGAACTAGGACTGGAAAGGATTCTATCTTTGTTGTGGTAGATAGGTTTTCAAAAATGGCACATTTCATAGCTTGCTACAAGAGTGATGATGCATTACATGTAGCCAATCTGTTCTTTAAGGAGATAATCCTTTTGCATTGCATGCCTAGAACTATAGTTTCAGATAGAGATGCAAAATTCCTTAGCTACTTTTGGAAAACTCTTTGGTCAAAACTGTTAGAATGAAGATAAATAATGCTGGTGAAGAGACCAAGCATCAAAGATAAAGCATCCGGAGCAAGTTTAAATTTGTTTGTACATTCTTGGCGCGCAAGTATCAAATCCTAACCTGAAGTCAAGGCAGATGGGGAGCTCGTAAAGATGAGTATTCTGAGGCAGATTTGAAGTTTAAAGGGGAGATCAGACCGTTGGGGACAGCTTAGGCAAGTTGCGAATTAATTAGAATAAAAGTCACATGTGCATAAGAGGATGAGCCGGCTCTCACTTTCATTCAAACAAATTGTGCCCATCTCTCCCTCCAGTCACTCTCACTCCCTCTGGTTGAGATTCTCCTTGGCCGTATCCTGCTTGTCTTCATCAGAAACACCAAAAAAGTATTTGTTTATGTCTTCCTAGATTTAGATTAATTTAATGTATGCAAACTGCCTATTTAAAGGTAGTTCATGTAACTGATTGATTCAAGTGAGAGGAGTACTCTTTTCTTCATTATTCTCTGGTTTTGTAATATCTTAGACTCCCATTCTCTCTAATCTATCTGGTTACACACGAAATCATTCTCCTTGATACTCAAGAACATTCTCATTCTCTCTTAATCTCCATCACATTCTCTTTAGCTCTCACATAAACTTTCATTCTCTCTCTGGTTTCTACTAAACCAGTGGCTCATTCTCACTTCTCCCTCATCATATTTCATCAATTCTTACATGGTATCAGAGCTCTCAAGCTCCTGAAAACCTATTTAGCTTCCGCAAATCATTTCTGTCCAAATCTCTCTTCAAAACTTTTTTGTTCCATCTTTTTATCCTCTGGTCCAAAGATTTTCCAGGAGGGAAAAACCTCACCAGAACTCAAGATAAAGGAGGTTCTTAGTCCCTGGAACTCGAAAAGCTTCAGTTTAGTCCAGCAGGCTTTATCAAAGTCCAGTTTCAAGCTTTCTCTCTCGCAAATCAGTGAGAACACTCTATTGTCCACTGATCCAAAAATAAACTCTCCAAGATCGAGAACACAAGAAGCATGGCAATTCCTGTGGTGCTCAAGAGTTCAGACTATCTTCTGTGGTCCAGACTTGTGAAGACAGCCCTTGGAGGAAAACGCTTGTGGAGTCATTGTACACAAGTAGCTCCAAAGCAATCTGGTTCTAAACTTGAAGATGGAGGAAAATGGCAGCAAGAAGATCTCATGGTCTTGTTCATCCTCCTAAGCTCATTTGAAGCTTCCGTTATGGAGGCTTACTCATACTGTGAGAGCGCTAAAGAGATTTGGGAGACTCTACACAAGGTTTAAGGCAACTGATCTAACCTCAGCCGAGTTTATGACATCAAGAAGGCTATAAACAATTTGTCTCAGGATGAGATGGAGTTTACTGATCACTTTGGCAAGTTTAGGTCTCTTTGGGCAGATCTTGATATGCTAAGGACATCTACAACAGACCCAAACATCCTTAATGAAAGAAGAGAGCAAGACAAGGTGTTTGGGCTGCTCCTCACTCTCCATCCAGCCTTCAATGATCTAGTGAAGCACATACTGAGGTCAGACAAGCTACCATCTCTTGAAGAAGTGTGCGGGTGAAGTGCTGAGGTACTCTTGATCTAATTTTTTTTTCTCATATACTCCTCTCTATTTATTTATTTTTATAAATATTTATTTAAATCGAAATAAAGCATAAATGTCTGAAAAACCACATAACCCTTTAATATTTACAAGTAAACCAGGCGGATTATCCAAACCCATCGGATCTATCCGGGTTTTAGTTCAAAATCTTTCAAAATCGACACAAGTCTTTTAGGTTTTACTAGTTTCCCCTTTTCATTCTTTCTCTTTGTTCTCCCGACAATCGCAATCCTTTGAGAACTTTGAATCCCCAATCCTTTCTTTCCTTTCGTAACCTAACATCACGAGTTATGGTTCGTACGAAGAACCCATCTTACAAAGAAGACGAGTCGGCTTTGAATCGAAGCGTAGAGAAAAACCCAGAAGAAAATGAAGAAGAAGAGAGTGTAGGAGAAGAAACCGAAGGAGAAGAAACCGAAGGAGAAGAAACCGAGACCGACAAAGAAGAGACCGACGGTGAAGAAAAGGAAGTAGAAGAGGACGAAGGAGAAGAGGACGAAGGAGAAGAGAACGAAAGAGAAGAGGACGAAGGAGAAGAGGACGAAGGAGACACATCAATGCCACTGCATGCATCGGTATGTATTTTTTTTGAAATGAAGTATTAAGGGAAGCAAAAGTTAACTGTAAAACGAAGAACAACTCAGTAATACTTTAGTTGTATAACTGTGAAACCTGTGGTTAAACTTTGGTTGTATAATTGGATAACTTTATAAAACTTAGTCAAACTTTGATTGCATAATTGTTTAACCTTGTAAAACTTAGTAAAACTTTGATTGTATAATTGGATAACTTTGTGAAACTTAGTACAACTTTGATATCATAATTGTTAAAACCTTGAATGTATAATTGTATAACTTTGTAAAACGTGTAAGTTTATGATTATGGTATTAATTTCAAACGTTTTTCTTTCGATTGAAGGATGAGGAGAACGCAAGTGAAGCAATGGAACCTCTTAAGATGTACTTTCCTCCAAGCGAGTATAAGAAAGTGATAAAAGTTTCAGCAAAATGCTATATAAAGCAGGCTCTTGAAACCATAGAGAGTATGTTGTCAGTAAAGGAGAAGAAATGGTTCTTAGAGCATCCTCAATTCAAGCATTTCTTCCATATGGGAAAGAACACGAAGCATAAGTGGATGGGAATGTGGATGCTGATTGTTCGCAGTGCTTGGATACAGAAGAAGATGGAGATTTGGTTCATTGTAAACGGCGTGCCAATCAGATACTCTATGAGAGAACTCGGATTGATCTCAGGTTTATACTGCCATGTTTATCCCAAAAATTATGAAAAGATTGGTAGTTTATCCTTCGTAAGTAAATATTTTGAGGAAGGGAAGAAGATAACGTATGAAGATGTGGCCAATCAGATGAAGAAAATGAAAAACAAGCCTTCTGTTGATCGCTTGAAGATGGATGTGTTGTACTTCTTGTCTAGTGTCATCATTGGATCAAGGAAAAGTGGTGAGGGAGCACCATCAGTCGAGGGTTTCTTCCTCAGAGCCGTTGATGATCTGAAAATGTGTGAAACATTCCCATGGGGACGTATGGCATTTGAGCATAACATGAAGGACATTTCTTGGTTTTTGGAGAGTTCCGGAGGGGTCGTGGGGTCATCTTGGGTGCTTCCAAGCTTTGCTATTCCCATGGAGGTATTGTTGGAGTTTCTAATTAATACATAAGTTTAGCTTGGTTGAAAAACTTTTCTGATTATGTTTTGTTTGCAGCTTTTGGCATTTGAAGCCATTCCAGTTTTAAAGAACCATTTCCGTGAAAAGGTAGTTGGTGCAGATGATGCTTGTCCTCGGATGTGTAAGATGAAGTACAAATCTAGAGGTGGTACCAAATATTTCAGTATCTCAGAAATGAATGCAAAACTTGGGACAACCAAGGTTAGTATATGTTTGTGTAAATTAGAGAGCATTATGTGGCTTGGAAGTTATTTTATATTGTGTTATTTGTATTAGCAGGATATTGAGAGTATATTGAAAGCAACGCCTGCCGAGGTACCGTTGTTAAAGGACGTCATGCACAAGAACAGAGACCGCTGGGACGATAAGGATGATGTTGTTGTCGATGGTTGGACAAGGATTTTAGTGAAAAAAAAGAAATCTATTTGGTTTGAAGAGCTCTATGAGAAAGATCTCAGTGCCCGTACAAGTGTGGTAGAACCTGATTCAATTCCTAATATTGATGCTCCTCCAGCTGTGGCTCCTACGGTTGAGGCTCCTAGGATTGAGGCTCATCAAGTGGAGGTTCTGTTGAATGAAGTGAAGGATACTTTTTTCTTTGCCATCAACAACATAGAGAAGAAGCTTGATTCTCTTGCTAACCGGATTACACCACTTGAAGAAGATGTAAAGAAGTTGAAGATGTGCATTGGTATGAATGTTGATGTTGTGGAGAAAGAACGTGAGAAAGATGGTGAGGAACTTAAGAAGGATGGTGAGGAAGGTGAAAAAGAAGATGACAAAGCTGGTACAGAAGGTGAGCAAGGTGAGCAAGGTGAGAGAGTTGAGAAAGGTGAGAAAGAAGATGAGCACAGCATTGAGGATGATGCACAGGATGAGAGCTGTGAGAAAGAGAAAGGTGAGCAAAGCATGGGGGATGATGGTGGTGATGGAACGGTGAAGGCTGTTGAGGGTGTGGCAGCCGAGAAAGAAGAATTGAAGCAAAAATCACCCATTGTGAAGATGATCTCCAGGAAAAAGACAAAGAAAAGGAAAGCTCAGGAACAGGTCAGGAGCCCAATTGTAACCAGGGCAAAGAGAGAAGGCTGAACTTTGTTTTTAAGTTTGGGTTAAAAGGGAAACTTTATGAAAGACTCTTTTCTTTTGTTAAACTCGGTATGTTTATGTTATTTGGTATGTTTATGTTATTTGGGATGTTAAAACTTGTTAAACTCGGTATGCTTATGGTGTCATGATTATGTATTTGTGTTATTAAGTTGGGTTAAAAGAGAAACTTTATGAAAGTCTCTTTTCTTTTGTCAAAGTTTGTCTTTTCCATTTGTAAAACTTCGCCAAAGTTTGTCAAAGTTTGTATTTTTCGTTTGTAAAACTTCGCCAAACTTTGTCAAAGTTTGTCTTTTCCGTTTGTAAAATACAAAACAGTTCAGTAGATGGAACATTCATAACTCCATTTCATTACATTGATAAGGTGAAACATCATAATCCTTAGTTGTACATCCAAATACCTAAAATTACAATTATAATTGAGATAAGAAAACATAGAAATATCATAATCTTCTTCCCATTATTTGTTCCTTGAGTGGTCATAGTAGTCTTGAGAAGAAGAACTTCTTCTTCTAGTACACCAACCTGATAATCCAATTGTTTAATCTCATCTGTGAAAGCTTCCTCCACCCATTTGAAGACATGATTGTCGTTCATTAGCTACACAAGTAAACAATGGGGAATGATAAATATTTGATTATAAATATGAACATGAGGAATCAAAATATGTTTACCTTCCTTTCAGCAGCGTACACACATCGGTAGTACCGACGATAAGGATTAGGATCCGATTTAGAGATCTTCTGCGTGACACCTTCACCACACCAACACTTATCAGGTATGCCTGGAGATCTGTATCTTTCCCGTCTGCCAGTCGAGTTGGAAGAATCTGAAGTAGCTTGGCTCATTTTCGGGAGAGAGAGAGAGGAAAAGGGAAAAGTTGAAGTACACTTGGCAGAAATGAGGAAACCCTAAATTTTGAGTGTTTTATAGCAAATATTAGTGTTTTTTAGGATAGTTTAGGCGGGGTAGGGTAGGAATTTCACTGAAATTCGGCGGGAAAATTGGCGCCAAACAGTTTTGAGGGTAAAACTTTGCCAAAGTTTGTAGTTTCACTAAAATCATCAAAGTTTCACTTTTCGATTTTTGCCATTTTCCTTGGTTTACTATACTTAAAAGATATATTTTATGGTTGTACTAGAGAGTTTTGAACATCTTGAAGCATTTCTCATCTATTCACGTAATAATATGTGTGATATCATCACTTTTGTAAGATTTGTAATATGATGGGGTGAATAAGATGATAAAAGACATAAGTATAAGGTAGTTTTTCAAGTATGAGGTAGTTCTTTCATAATGGACAAAATAATTTTTTTTTAAATTGAGATTTTAAATACATTTTAAAATTGAGATTTTAAATACATTTTTAAATTGAGATTATAATTTTAAAAATCATAGAATGAATAATTGTAAACAAGTAAATAAACAAGTTTCACCTTGTTTTCCCAAGTTTAACGTACACAAGTTTCATACAAGATACAATTCTTAACACAAACGAGTTACAAATTTTGTGTTCCTTCTGAGCATCTGAACCACTTCTCCAAATTTCGATTGGGCACTAATTTATTCTTCCTCCGACGTTCTCCTACGGAAGGAAACCTTTTTTCTTGAGCTCTACCCTTTCTTTTCTCTTTGTCAAAATATGGAGGCAAAGCATACATCTCTTTGATATGTTCTGGAATAATCCATTCGGATATATGCGGAACTGGATATATTGTTCTCGAATACGCCAAGGCCCAGATCTCAACCAAATAATAAGGCGAGCACAAATCATATATGTCTTTCATCTCATGTGAATCCTCCTTGAAGCACTTAATGGCAGCACCAATTGCATGAACGCATGGGTATCTATCTATATCAAAATACCTGCAACTGCACCTTTTATTACGCAAGTCCACCAAGTACGTCTTCCCGTCAGTTCCAATCACACCGTACTCAAGCTCAAAAGCGTTCAACACAGTTACTGTTAATTTTACACCTTCTAGACATCTATCATGTAATACATTTTCCACGAATGGAACCAATTTCTGACTTTCTGATCCGGCAACAGCATCTTTCCTATGTATGTTGAACCACTCAGCCATCTTTGCGATGATAGTATCAATCATAGGTAGTAAAGGGTACTTCCGTGCCTTCAAAAAAAGCGCATTTAAAGACTCCACACAGTTAGATGTGTCTATGTTGTATCTTGCACCGGGAAAATAGCATTTCGCCCATTTTTCAACTTCCACACTTTTATCAAGATACCTAGCACAAGTTGGATACCTGTTCCTAAAGTCAGCATATTGTTGTAAGAACTCAGACTCTGCATATATCTGTGCAATTTCCCTGAATTGTTTTGCAACTTCGTCTCTGTTCTGTGTAACACTTAGTTTGACATTGTTGGATAGATGAAAGATGCAATACCCATGTTGAGACTTTGGATACACTTCAGCCACAGCTTTGATCAGACTTACATTTCTATCAGAAACAAACACTATCTCAGGACAATCCGGTATAACGGTTTTCAACATTGTGAAAAACCACGTCCAACTTTCATTTTTTTCCCCATCAACGACACCAAAAGCAATAGGATAATGGTGACGGTTCGGGTCTTGAGCTGTAGCAAAAATTAGCACCCCGTCTTGCACAACGTTGAGAAATGTCGCATCCATAGTGATTACTTTCCTCATGTATTGAAACCCTTCAATGGAAGCTCCCAAAGCAACAAATAGGTACTTGAACCTTTTTGCTTCATCCAACAACACACTTGTTTTCGTACCCGGATTCACACTCTCTAACATGTACAAATAAGAATACAAATTCTTGAAGCCTTCTTCCGGTGTACCGCGCATATCATGAACTGCTTTATTTTTTCCCCTCCATGCTGTCGAGTATGACACTTCCACACCAATTTTTCTCTGAACCAAACCAATAAGAGTTTTTGGAGTTGGAGTCTCGAATTCACCAGGATAATCATCATGTAGAATAGATGCAACTAATCGTGGTGTGCCTTTCCTTTTTGTACCGGTACTAGAAGTTGTTCGGGAGCAAGTATGCATCTTTATGTATGTTCTTATCGAGAACATATCAGAATTTTGAACCTTAGCAGCTCTCACATACCATTTACAACCTTCTGCCGCTCCTCGGCATCTCACCACATAACGACTCTTATCAGAGTTCAAAAGAGTAACTCCAAAACAATTCTGTTGTGATGCTCTATCAATTAAATCTATCACAGATTCTTTACTCGCAAACTCTTGACCGATCTCAATACCCATCCCATCTTCCCATTCTATCAGACGTCGACTTTCTTCTGAAACAAGTGGAAGCTCAACATATTCACAAATAGCAGTATCATCCACAATGTTTTCCACGTTATCCATGTTATCCAAACCAATAACCACATCCTCAGGATCTTCATTTGCATTTTTTCCCACTGACTCAGTTACCTCGAGATGTTTTTCTGCTTCTTCCAAGGTGTTATGTAGTGTGTCTACACCATGACTACCACCAAGTTCGTCCCTCCCAGTTGAAAGAAACTCACTGTAATTCTTACCAATTGAACTTGCATTCTCAACTCTTGATTGTTGTTCGTTTATGGGAACTATTTCCAATTCTCTAATAGCCTCTACATGCAAAATACTTCTTCTCTGATCTTTATCCAATGACGTTAGATAAACAAAGACATCTTCATCATCTAATATATATGATTGCCTCTGAGGTTTCACTACCAACGGAATATAGCTCAAACTCAGCCTAGTCGTACATGCATCTACGGAAACCTTCCTGTTTATTTTATCCTCTAACGCCGCATAAGTGATCTCATCCATAGATGATGTTTTGAACGATATAGCATACAAGCGACCTTCTTTTGGAATCCATTCATAATCATCTCCACTTTTTGAATAATATCCTTCATAATCAAAATGTATGTTGGTATAAGAGCTACCCATATGTCTCCTGCAAAAAGATAAATGACAACATTTAGTTATACCAAGTTATTCTGTTTTATATAACAAGTTATACTAAGTTTTACAGTTTTACCTAGTAAGTTATACCAACTTTCACAGTTTTACCGATTAGTTACACCAAGTTCTACAGTTTAACCAATTATAGTTATACAAGGTTTTACAATATTAGGGTAAAACATAAACAGTTTCCCAAGTTCTACTATTATAGTTATACAAAGTTTCACTAGTTCAACAAGTTCTGCTATTATAGTTATACAAAGTTTCACTAGTTCCACTTTTTTCCCATATCAAGTTCTACTAGTCATCCTACGTTTTTCTAGTCACCCCGAATTCGTCTACTTTAAAAAGACAACATTAATGGTGGATAAAACTTGTAATTACTTCGATTTAAACTACAATGTGATAATACTCAACTAAACTTACCTGATTTTGAGGTTGAGGTTCAACAATGGGGATATTGGATTTCAATTGAAAAAGAGGAAGCTTCGTCGTCGTCGGTTTCTGTGGAAAAAGAGAAAAAAGTAGGTTGGAGAAGAAAGGGTAATTTGGACATTCACTACAAGTATTAAGAGTATATAAATAATGAAGAGTATGATAGATTAAATAAGAGTACACGAGATCATTTTTCTCTCATTAAGAGCATTCCAGCAAATGATTCGAAGTGTGCTCCCAAATCATAAAGGAACAAGGGTCACACGATTTGTTTGAAGGAAAGGAGACTCTTTCCCTTCCCAATCAAGCGACTGCATCTCCTCAGTCACATAAGGTACAACAAGGAGGAAAGAAGAGGAATCAAGTGTAAGCACTGCAAAAGAGAGGGGCACACAAAGGAGAAGTGTTGGATCTTTACTCCGACCTCAAACCCTCCAAATTCAAGTGATACATCGCTATGGAGGTTCAAGGAACTAGCTCAAGTTCCTTGGTTGTAAGTTAACCTCCTAAACTTTAATAAGAGCTTGTTTAAATGTTAAATTGTGTATGGTTGTGTGTGTTCTGTTCTAGGAGTTTACTAGCAAGGTTTTGTCTAGTTCCTTTCCTAGTTTAATTATGTGTTCTGTATGGTCTAGGCGAGTTGCTTAGAACCTGTTGTGTGCCTTGTTGCATTGTTAGAGGTCCAGGAGAGTTTCCTGGTCATGTGCTGCATTCATGGTTGTGTAGCTTGATTAGATAAGTTGTCTAGTGTAAGCTACTGTTATAAATTGTCATTGCATTCTGTTCTGTCATATGTGTGATAAAATAAGCCTAGAGGCCTTGTAATTGATGAGTAATCATGCTTCAGCATTTAGAGAATTGGTTTGCTTGGATATGAGCTAAATGAGTTATTTAGATTCTGTCCATTGCATCTTGTTATGCATTAGGAATCAGATTTGGTGAGTTATCAAGTTCTGATCCTAGTGTGTGGTGTTCGATTCTTTCTGGAGTTTGAGTGGTGTTTCAGGTACACAAGAGGTGCTCTCTGTCCACCATCAATCCAAGACAAGAAGAAGGCTTTATCCATGTGTTCAGAGACTACACAGTGTGTATATTCCTGAACATGGAAAAGCTAACTTGTGTGTAGAACCGGTTGGCTTAATCACAGGCTGTAGGGGTTGTTGTGCTCCTGTTTCAAGAGACACACAAGGAAGAGTGGTTGTTTAAGGCAGTGGAGAAGAGATCAAGGGATGAACTGATTGGCTTAAGCGCAACTGTAGGGGTGATGCGCTCCTGGTTTTAAGCTCAGTATTTCTCACATCCAAGCAGGTTCATTCACCTATACTCTCTGGATCAAGCTTGAGGAGGGGTAATGATGAGCAATCCTGAAGATCCAAGTCTTCCATTGCCGCCTGCAAGCTGTGGAGTTCACACTTGCATCATAAACCAGATCAAAGAAAACTCAAATGTACTCAAGGTCCCATTGCGTGCTTGGTCCTTCCTCTATTCTCAGTTCCAAGCATGAGATTGAGCTTCCATGATCCGAGTATTGTCTTAGTAAGTGGGGAATTTAAGTGGAGTTCACTCCCCACCATTCTTATGAAAGGGAAGCACCTAAAACTCTCATTTCAATTGGTTTATCATTCTGATTGTATTACTTGAAATGCTTTGGATGATTGTTTAGTGTATTGTCCTAAGAGCTGATGCACCTTTGGGATAATGTATCAGGTACCAAACTTGGAGCTCCATGTGACAGAATCTGGTAGTCCATAACCCCTTTGGAGATGGCTAGTAGTCAGAAAGGGAGGGGGGAGACAACAAACCAACCTAAAGAAGAGATCCAAGTTGCTGGTGTGCGCAAGTGGTGGAGTTAACTCTTGTAGCACAAGTTAAGCCATGAACCAGAGTCTAATGATTCCACCAAAGCCTATCTTAAGCTCCTTAGACTCACTGGCCAATCCCTAGGCTTTGTAGAACTCCACTCTTTTTCCCTTAGCAAGTTTTATTCCATGAGGTTTTCTTGCTTAGGTTTTTAATGAGGGAGCTTCTTCAAGGTTCCAAGCTTTTCCAAGGATCTCCTACGGTCAAGCTTGAGGGGGAGTGTTAGAATGAAGATAAATATTTTTGGTGAAGAGACCAAGCATCAAAGATAAAGCATCCGAAGCAAGTTTGAATCTGTCCGTACAGTCTTGGCGTGAAAGTATCAAATCCAAACCTAGAGTGTCTTGGAAGTCAAGGCAGATGGGGAACTTGTCAAGCTGAGTATTCTGAGGCAGATTTGAAGTTTAAAAGGGAAATCAGACCGTTGGAGACAGCTTAAGCAATTTGTGAATTAATTAGAATAAAATTCACATGTTGATAAGAGGATGAGCCGGCTGTCACTTTCACTCAACCAAACTGTGCCCATCTCTCCCTCCAGTCACTCTTACTCCCTCTGGTCGAGATTCTTCTTGGCTGTATCCCTCTTGTCTGTTGACATGAGAATAATTAATCTGGAAATAAATGTTGACAAGAAGACATGAATAATAGAGAAGAAGAGATCAAGGCAAGAGAATCATCCAGAATGATCAAGTATAAAATAACCATTTGTCCGTACAGTTAGGTCAAGGAGTGACCTAACGTGGCTTGCAAGACAAGGGAAGGTTTAACTTGAGAAGGAAGGAAGCTTACTCTATTCAGAACCAAAGGATGATGTTGACAAAGGCAAATAGACGTTGGAGGATTAGGCCAAGGGCAGAAGAGTTCAAATGAATTGAAATGGAGAGAGGGGGGGGACCATTCTTCACATGTCACTTTCCAACATGGCTGGACGAGCCCCTGCCCTTCTTCAGGATGCTCTACACCCAATTGTTTAATCATTCCTCTGCTCAACTTGTCTGAATTGTTTATTAGTTTTTTTTGTTTTGTTTGCCTATTAATAGGCATGTACTCAGAAACTAAACTAACCAAGGAAAACCTTTCCTCTCTCTTTATTCTCTTCCTTCACGAAACCTCTATTCTCTCTCTTGTTCTTCAGGTTGTTCATCATGTTCTTCCATTCAAATCTCTCTGTGTCTCTAAACTTACATCGTATCAGAGCCATAAAAGCTCTTGAAACCTTATTCTCCCTATTCTCTTTCATTTCTTCCGCAAACTTACTCTGTTTCATCTATTCCTCTGTTTCATCACTCTGTTTCATCTATTCCTCTGTTTCATCACTCTGTTTCATTACTCTGTTTCATCACTCAGTTCATTTCAAAATCCTTGAAACACTCTATTACCTGCTGGAAAAGAGAGATTCAAGATGGAGAACTCAAAACTCATGGCTATTCCAGTGACCTTAAATGGTGTTAACTATATGTTGTGGTCTAGACTAGCCAAGACAGCACTTGGAGGTAGGGGCTTATGGGAACATGTTTCTGTTAGAGAAGCCCCAACAAAAACCGTCCAAGACAAAGATGGTGTGGAGATGGTGGTGACTGTTAATGGGAAATGGGGTCAGGAGGACTTCATGGTGATGTCCATTATTCAAAACAGTCTGGAACCATCTATCTTGGAAGCTTACTCTTACTGTGAGAGCTCCAAAGAGTTGTGGGATACACTGCAAAAGGTGTATGGCAACATTTCAAAAATGAGTAGTCTTTGAAGTCAAGAAGGCTAATAACTCACTTCACTAGGAGAGCATGGACTTCAATCAACACTTTGGCAAGTTCATAGCATTGTGGGCTTAGTTAGAACCCGGAGCATGTGTTTGATGAGATCATTGTACCCTGGGTTTAGAGTAAGAAGCAAAGCAAAGACCTTGTCTTTCTCTCTCCTATCATTAAGAACGTTTGGATCCAGGTGGATATTGAAACTAGTAGGTTGCTTGGCATGAAGACACCAAGCTTGCAACCAATTTATCTTGTGCTTTAAATTCAAGTTTTAATTTCCCTAAAGATGTAATGTGGCATGCTAGATTAGAACATCCCCATTCTTGTGGCTTGAACATCATGATTCCTAGTATTTCTTTTAAAAGTGATTGTGAGGCTTCTATCTTAGGCAAGCATTGCAAAAATGTGTTCTCTAGATCAAGTAATATTTATGAAAATTTATTTGACCTTATTCACTCTGATGTTTGGACTGCTCCATGTGCATCTAGAGAACATCATAGATACTTTGTGACATTCATAGATGAGAAGTCTAAATACACATGGATCACACTGTTGCACTCAAAAGATAGGGTCTTAGAAGCTTTTATAATTTTTCAGAGTTATGTGTCTAACCATTTCAATGCCAAGATAAAAAATTTTAGATCAGATAATGGAGGGGAATACACAAGCAATGCATTTCAACAACACTTAGCAAAGCATGGGGTGATCCATCAAACCAGCTGCCCATACACACCTCAACAGAATGGTGTAGCTGAGAGAAAGAATAGACACCTCCTGGAGGTTGCCAGGAGCATGATTTTCCATACGAGTGTACCCAAAAGATTTTGGGGAGATGCAGTGTTGACAGCCTGCTATTTGATTAACCGAATTCCCACCAGAATTTACAGGATCACTCTCCATTAGAGGTACTCAACAACAGCAGACCATCTATAGATCATATGCATGTGTTTGGGTGTCTTTGTTTTGTTTTGATGCCAGGAGAGCAAAGAAACAAGCTAGAGGCTAAGAGTACAAGGGCAATGTTCATTGGGTACTCCCCAAACAAAAAAGGTTACAAGTGCTATTCACCAGGGACTAGGAGAGTCATAGTGTCTAGGGATGTGAAGTTTGTTGAATCAAGAGGGTATTATAATGACAAGAGTTGGGATGAGCTGGAAAACATATCCCAATCAGCCTCTGATAGAGCAAGCAATCTTAGGCGTGTGATGGAAAGTCTTGGGGTCAGTATGCCTGAAGCAAGGGTGGAAACTGAACCAAAGGATACCAGGAGGGACCCAACACCACCTACTGAAACTGAGTCAAATTATTGATGAGTTTGAGGTTCCTCACCTTGTCATGAGGGGGGCAATGACAATCAGGCTGAGCCATAACAGGATACCTCAGCAACAACTCATGATCAAGCTGAGAAAGATGAACAAGAGGGTTCAATGTTAAATGAAACTCAGTCTTCATATGATGTGGAGGAAGCACAACCACCACTAAGGAGGAGTACCAGAATCAAACAACCAGCTTCTAACTGGATCAACACATGGGTGTACTTTAGTTCCCAGGCAATAGCACATCCTATCCAAGCTGTGTGTTCCCTAGCTAAGTATCCTCATGAACATGTTGTGTTCATTGGAGAACTGGACCAGGAATACTTTCCAGGTCTTATGAGGAAACTATGGAGCATAAGGAGTGGAGAGAATCAGTTGGAAGTAAAACAAATGCAATGATTGTCAATGATACCTGGTATGAAGTAGAGCTTCCCAAAGGCAAGAAAGCTGTAACAAGTCGTTGGATCTCACAATCAAGTACAATGCGGATGGTACAGTGGAGAGGCGCAAAACAAGACTAGTAGCAAGGGGATTCACTCTGACCTATGGGGAAGACTACCTTGATACTTTTGCACATGTCTCCAAACTGAGAGTTTATCAGAGATCAGGCTGTGTGTGCTTGTGGTGATTCAACATAACTGATTCGGACTTGTCTTGTGTTAAGAGAATGAAAGAGAGAGAGAGAGACTTGATATGAGAAAGAAAGGAAACAAGATTGTGGATGAGACTAAGAGAATAAGAAGATTAAGGAGAGACTTGTGAGACTTAGAGAACCAGAGAATAACAGACTCAAGAACAAAGGTTTAGAACCCAAAAAAGATTAGAATGAGGAGGGGAAACCCCACTCTCTCACTTAAGTTACAACTCGCCATACATAAGCCTTTATATAGGCAATACAAGTTTAAACCAAGAAACCTAAACATAATGAATATGAAGGATTGATAGAATGGATGGCTGGGATGTGGTGAAGACTAGTCTTTGTTGATTTGGTGCAAGCTGGCGAGTTTGAAATGAATGGGCATGATGGTTTAGTTTGAAATAAATGGTCAAGATGTACCCAGGTGTGGTCCTGGTCCAAAAGGTGCTTTACCTTTTGCCCAGACCAGCCAGCCTGTCACTAGCTTATCCATAAGCTTATCCACACCCTTGTTTGCATCCAAAAATCCTCATTTCTCTTCTGGATAAGGATCACACAACCTAAGATATCTTGTGGATCCTTTCTTCCTCTTTTAAGGTCATATAGGGTTCTTCTTCACTCGGGGCTCAAGTTTCACCATGGAAGTGTACGGATTAGGGTTTGGTCCGTACACTTTTTCGCCCTAAGTTTCCACAAACCCAGAATCCCCAAAATGGTAGAGATAAAGTGTTTTGGGTAGACTTAATCCAAACCTTGCACCAGCCTTCTTGATACTCCTGGACATCATTAGACACTCCTAAAGCCTTTCTGGAACTTTCCCGGAGGTCTAACCTTATTCTTGCACAAGACCCTTTCTTCACCCAACATCATCCTACTACCATTTCACTTCTTCAGGTTTAACACTCTCCCTCAAGCTTGAATCTATAAATCCTAATCAAGCTTGGAACCCTGAAGTCTCTCATCATTAAAAACCTTACCAAATAAAATCCTCCCTGGGTATAAAACCTTGGCAAGGAAAAGAGTAAGATCCTTCAAGGCCTAGGGAGTGGCCATTGAGTCTTTGTGCCTTAGAACCAGTGTGGTTGGACACAGAGAACTCTGGAGCGTGGCCTAAACAAGTGCAACAACTACCCATGGCTTGCAAACACATAGAACTCGGCTTGACCTCTTCATGAATTCGGTTTGGGTCTCCCCCTCTCACCTGACTTCAAAGCCAACTTAGAGAAGCTAGGAAACGACCATGATCATCTTCAGTGAGGCTCAAGCAATGGTACCTGATACATTATCCCAAAGGTGCATCAGTACTTATCAACCATTTCATTTGGTTCAACCAGAAAGAACCTTAAAGCAAAACACAATAGTCTCAACAAAATTAGTGACACAAGCAACTTAGACCTTCTTCTAAATGATCCAAGATATCAATGATGGTTTTACCTAAGACAAATGCACAAGTACTCATTTCATTTAACCACAGCAATCAAAACAAATTTAATCAAGCATTTTTAAGTATCATTTCGAGATTTTTTAGAAAGACATGATGAATGACTTAAATTAATTTGAGTTCAAGTTACTTCCCTTTTCTTTGGCTCTGTTAACTAGAATTAACTATCAGTCTTTAAACCATCAGTCTTAACTAGACTTGATGTCCTAACCCTTGTGAGTTTTGGCTCTCTACCTTATACTAGGAACTAATGGTGTTTGAATCACCTTAAGAGCCCTCACAAGGTAGTCCCTCATTGTATGATATCCCACTCTACACTTCATGTAGACTTTGGGGCTAACATGTCCAAGTGGTATCATACAATGGCATCAACCTCTCATTGCATACTCAATCACACTACACTTCCTGTAATTTGGGGACTGAATCGTCCAGTGATGATATGCAACGGCAAGAAACATTTTTCTTGTCACTTTGGTTTGTCACTGTATCATTTCCTGTGTACCTAACATCACCACAACTCAATGCAAAAATGACATCATCCCATTGGGACCAAACCAAGATCACACATCTGGTTTGTTCACCAATGTCTCAACAAAACAAACTCTTGAAATCAGGAAACCACAAGAACAAGAATTAAGCAGACTTAACTTCTCTAGATGCAATGCAAGTTTGAAAACATTGCACTTGCAACTAGGCTAGATTTTAAATGCACCATATATGAATGCAACAGATGACAAACTTATTATGTAAAATGCCAATGCAACAGATACTAATCACCATTAGCTTAATCAAAACCAGAAAAACCAGTAGCTTAGACATGCTTCTAAATCCTACTAGAACACAAGATGGATTAGCTAGGACAACAGCAAAAACAAGATAACAGTACTCGGGTTGAAACAGAACCTATATGCTTACGCAAATGCAACAAGGCTTTCTTAATAACACACAATGCAAATAGCTGAGAAAAACTACTCAATACTATAACACAATCATGGTGAGATAAGCTATGACAATAAAAGAATGTAACAAATTTGGACAGCAGCAATATGAATGTGATAGATTCAATCTGAATGAACTAGCAACTATATGATCTATTCTAGACAACCTAAGAAGAATGCAAGAAACAACTAGACATGTTAATGAACAATAGTTTCATCACGATCATAGATTTAAGTAGTTTAGACACACTTCTAAATCCTACTTTATATCTCTGATGGATTAAGTATGTCATTAACATCCAAGCAACACCGAACCAGATTGAATCACTACATAGATGCTTATGAATGTAAAACAGTTTAACAATTCTCATGATGCAAGTAGCAGAGACATTCTACTCATTTCTACAACACATTCATGGCAATTTGTAGTTATGACAATGCAAAAGACAATACTAAACAACCACTCTGATGCTTATGCAAGATAGAAAATCAACACAATGATGCAAGAGCTTAGACAATCTTCTAAATGCTACAAGACATCTATGATGAATAAGATATGGCAGAAGGAATCAGATCACAAAACAATGCAATAATTAAGCCAGGAGATCCTGGGACAAACACCACTCAATGTATAACATAATGTAAACTCTTATTAAGGGATATGAGGTTTGCTTACAACTAAGGAATTTGGGCAGAATCCTTAAACCTCCAAGTACACACTCTAATGTTTCTTGTTGGGTGTAACCCAACTCTTCTCTTGTCATTACTTCTTAACAGGTAGCTTCATGACTCAGCTAGAGAGGAACACCTCCATCCTCTCTGGCTTGATGTTTACCCCTCACACGAACCACCAATGCAGCCTCTTAAGTCTGACCTGAAAACTAATGTAGAATCTGAGTATAAACGATTAGAAGAGAGTTTGAGAGACACTAGAATAGATTTGGAGACTAAAGTTTGAGACTTTGCTAAGAACCCATGAAGAACACTAGAGAGAAAAAGAGAGATTCGAAATGTTTGCTTGATATTAATCTGAGGTATGTGTTACAAAAATAGAGAAGAAGGATTAGGGCTTAACCCTTTCCATAAACTGTCCCAAAAGGAAGAGAGGATAAGTGATCAACGTGGTTCCACCAGAAGGAGAGCGCGCCTATTTCAAATACTTGGCCGAGATGGCAAGATACCTTTGGCATCTTGACCAGATGCCTTCTCCTTTCCAGAGTGAGCAAGCCTGTTAAGGAAAAGCTCTCCTTATGGATAAGGTTTGCTTATCTTCAGCTTCTGAGTAGAAAATAGACGGATCAAGGTAACTCCTTCGGGTAAATTGGCTTTACCTTTGGTCGACCTTTTCAATTTTGGTCGACCCAAAGTGTACGCCTTGTACGGACACTTGTACGGCCTCTTGTATGGACATCCTCAAAACTTCTTCTCTTGATCCCACAAGTCTTCTCAAATACTTGTAACAACATTTCTTCTTTGGTTTAACACTCCCCCTCAAGCTTGACCAAGGAACCGGTCAAGCTTGGATGCCATGAGTTCTCCCTCATTAAAAACCTTACCAAAGAAAACGCTCCTTAGGGATAAAACCTCAGCAAGGAAAACAGTAAAGAACTCATGACAAAGGGGACTAGCTGCGCCTGGTAAGATCAATGAGTCCCAACCTGTGATGGATGGACTCAAGTGTCTTCTACCTTGGAGCTTTAATGAACACATCTGCTAACTGATCTTCACTCCTGGTGTAGCAAGGTAAGATCACTCCTTGGACTATAACATGCCTCACCTTGTGGCAGTCCACTTCAATATGCTTGGTTCTCTCATGGAACATCGAGTTTGAGGAAATGTGAATTGCTGCTTGGTTGTCACAATTCATGGTCATTGGTGTGGACTGGTTGATCTCCAAGTGCGTCCGTATCCCCTTTATCCAAACTAGCTCATTAGTCAGCTTCAGCATGGCCCTATACTCTGCCTCAGCACTTGAGGATGACACCACCTTCTACTTTTTGCTCTTCCAAGTGACCAAGTTCCCCCCCAATGAACGTCCAATAGCCTGTGCTTGACTTCCTATCAGCTCGGTCTCCAGCTCAATCCGCATTACAGTATCCCACCACTTCAGTACTCTTGTTATACCCCATCCACACTCCTTGTGAAAGTTTTACAGAGCTATGGTTGTGTGAGTGAGAGGAACCCCAATGAAGAAGATGAGAACTTGTCTTGGTCGAAATGAGAGTGAGACTGATGAGAGAGAGAGAGTAAACGAGAGAATAGGGTTTTGGGAGAGTAGAAAGATATTAGAGAGAGAGACTAAGAGTCTGTGAAGAGGAAAGGGGAGAACCCCCTATTCAGCTTGCTATTCAACTCGACATTACATGGTTTAAATAGAGAAATGACAATACATTAGGGTTTAGAAGGAATTAAACAAGCATGTTAAGTTAAGGGACGAAGGGAGCCTCTTTTTGAATTGAGTGGCTGAGAGTCTTCACATGCCTGGACAGCTTGGATCAGTCTGGCCGAGCCTAAGGTTTATTTGGCCAGAAACCATCCAACACACCTCATGTATTTGTACATAGACCAGTCCACATTCAGCTCTTCATTTTCATTCTGGATTAGGCTCTTCCTTAACCACAAACGGTAAGCAGCAAAGGTATCTCGCTTGATCCCCTCAAGATGCCATCTGGTTACCTTCTTCTTCCTTTCTTCTATCTAGGGTTCTTCTTGCCTTGTGCATGAAGCTTCACCATGGGAGTGTACGGATTAAGGTTTGGTCCATACACTTTTCGCCCTATTTTGCACAAACACAAAACATCCTCATTTGGTCGAATGTAAATTTTTCGAGTCGACCTCATCCGTACAGTCCATACGGGCGTACATTACGGACACCCTAACTTTGCACATCGACCAAATGACTCCAAACCTCACCCAAGTCTTCCTTCTTCATTGTAAACCCTTCCTGAACCTCTTTCTAGCTAAGCATTGCCTTCTGGACCTTCCTTAGTGTTGGACAGAACTTCCACAATGGTTTGGTCCTTTCTTTGCTCATAACATTTAGTGATCAGATTATCACTTCAGGTTTAACACTCCCTCTCAAGCTTGACTCTACAGATCCAGAGTCAAGCTTGGAACCCTGAAGTCACTCCACATTAAAAATCTTATCAAAGAAAACCCTCCTTAGCGATAAAACCTTGATAAAGAAAAGAGTAAGCTCCTTCAAGGCCTAGGGTTTGTCCATTGAGTTCTTTGTGTCTCAACCAGTGTGGTGGACACAAAGAACTCTGGATCATGCCCTAACTGGTGCAGCAATGATCTACATCTCTTTCTCACTCATCATACTTCTCTGGGCCTCTTCATAGACCCGGTTTGGGTCCTTGATCATCTTCTTTCAGGTTTAAGCCATTGTACTCTTCAACTCAGCCTGATCTTCGTCTCTCCCCCTTCACCTATCCTCCTGATAGGTTCAAGTGCTCGGACACACCTGATCTTCCTTAATAGAGTAACTAGTACCTGATACATCATTCCACAAGTGTATCAGTCCTCAATAGATAAACATATCATGATTGTATATAAAGATTAGATCAGGTTTACGCCCTTGTTTAAATAGTGAGGAGTGGCTTGCTTTAACCAGCCACTTGAACTTCTCACAGCTAGAAATTCTCTCGGATCACTGAAGCTCTTGAACAGCCCCCCTCAAGCTTGAGACCTCTTAAAGGAACAAGCTTGGACGGTTTGATGGCTTCGTGATCCGGACTGAACAAACCGTTGCAACCTTCCTTCATCACTCGCCAACTTGATGGACTGCTGGTTGATCCCTCAGCTATCTCTTCAACCACCTCACACTAGAAGCCGCATTGATAGAGTTACCTTCTTCATACACAGCCAAGAATGCTCTGAAAAATCTCTTGACTAGGCATGACACTGCCTAGACCCGGTTGGCTCCTTCTTCAGTTTGCTTGCAATGGTAAGGAGGAACACATGTCACTGTACTTAGGATTATCAGGTAGCTCACTTAACTCTCCTCCTCAAGCTTGGATTAAGTCTAGGTCCAAGCTTGATGAGAGCCATTTAAGCTTTAAGATCAGGAGAGGAACATCGCAAGGACTGCACATACAACCACTGATCAACCCTTCCTTTTAGTACCAATGCCTTAAGGTCACCAGTCTCCTCAAGACTTAGGTGATGACCTCTCACCTTGCGTGTCCACACACACACCAGCGACCACTCTCCATTGCTCTAACAATGGGCACTGCCTTCCTTTTGAACCCGTATTTGTGATGGACTGGAACACCTCCTGAAACATCACCTAAACTCCAAGAAAGATAAGACAGAAGTATTGGGATCAAACCTTGACTAATCATCAAGTTTGATCACCAATGTCGCAAGCTTTACAACAGATTAAACTAGACATTATCAAGTTCTAATCTTTGCAAACAGCCTCTGTCAGCAGAAGCAAGATCATTTTAGATTCAAGAAAAACTACTTAGGCATTTTAAAAACTCCTTAATTTGCATCTGACATGAATCTAGATGCATCAATTTATGGCAGAAGCATGATGACAATATGCAATAACCTTAAGCAGTCTCTAACTCATGAATGCAACCGGTTTAGATAACTTTATTTAACATCAAACACACATTCATTTAGAGCTGGGATTAAGCATCATTATCACCAAACAACATCAGTCTCAATGCAACAACCTTAGGCAATTTCATTTCATGAAAGCAAGCAGGTTTAGACATACTACTAACTCCCTAACAAGCTTCACTAGAATCAGGTTAAGCATTTTCTCAAACACCAAGCAAGTATCTTTAAGCATCCTGGGACAGATTCTAAATCCACTTCAGTTCATTTAGCAAGCTTAAACATGTCCTCAGTTTATTCAACTCAACACAGCACACAACCAGTAATTATCACACTCAATATCAAGAAGGGACAGTAATAGCTTACAGCCAAGGAACCATATTGATTCCTTGAACCTCCAATGGCTTAAAGGTCTTGACTTTGTTGGATCTGAGAGTCGGGATCGTCACCCACCTTCTTCTCCTCCAGTCTAGGACCACCTTCTTGTATCTCCTACTCAAAAGACACCTCCTTTCTTCATACTAACAGCTCGCCCTTCTGGATGGTCTTCTTTTGAACCCGGATGAACATGACTCTTGGACAAGGTGGTTCTGGATGAGGTTCATGGATCCTCTCCATACACCATTGCTTCCAACAAGGCGTCTTCATCTGGTACAGACAGGAACAGCTGAGAGACAAGGAGAACACTCCACGGATTCAAGCTTCTTCTTCTTCCAGAAACAGATCTTGGATGGATGTGTCTTCAAGGTTTGGTTTTGAGCTGAGAAATGGGTGTGAGGTTTGCGGAATCTTTAAGCTCAGGTTCTGATGAACCTGGCTCTGATACCTTGTCTTGGTCGAAATATGGTTATTTAAGTGAGAGGAACCCCAATGGGGAAGATGAGAACTTGTCTTGGTCAAAATGAGAGTGAGACTGTGAGGGAGAGAGAGTAAACGAGATACTAGGGTTTTGGGAGACTAGAGAGAGATTAGAGAGAGACTAAGAGTTTGTGAAGAGGAAATGGGAGAACCCCCTATTCAGCTTGCTATTCAACTCGACATTACATGGTTTAAATAGAGAAATGACAATACATTAGGGTTTACAAGGAATTCAACAAGCATGTGAAGTCAGGGAAGAAGGGAGCCTCTTTTTGAATTGTGTGGCTGAGAGTCTTCACATGCTTGGAAAGCCTGGATCAGTGTGGCCGAGCCTAAGGTTTACATGTCCAGAAACCATCCAACACGCCTCATGTATCTGTATATAGACCAGTCCACATTCAGCTCTTCATTTCGAGTCTGAATTAGGCTCTTCCTTAACCACAAACGGTAAGCAGCAAAGGTATCTCGCCTGATCCCCTCAAGATGCCATCCAGATACCTTATTCTTCCTTTCTTCTATCTAGGGTTCTTCTTGCCTTGTGCATCAAGCTTCACCATGGGAGGGTACAGATTAAGGTTTGGTCGTACACTTTTTGCCCTATTTTGCACAAACCCAAAACATCCTCATTTGGTCGAATGTAAATTTTTCGAGTCGACCTCATCCGTACAGTCCGTACGGGCGTACGGTACGGACACCCTAACTTTGCACATCGACCAAATGACTCCAAACTTCACCCAAGTCTTTCTACTTCATTGTAAACCCTTCCTGAAACTCTTTCTAGCTCATCATTGCCTTCTGGACCTTCCTTAGTTCTGTACAGAACTTCCACAATGGTTTGGTCCTTTCTTTGCTCATAACCTTTAGTGATCAGATTATCACTTCAGGTTTAACACCTTGTTCTAGTGAACCATTCAGGTACATGAGGATCCGGTAACCATGATCCAATGGTGCTCCTTTGGTCCTTGCATGTGTTGACTCACCTGGTTCATATAAAACATATATGAGGACGTGTAATAGTTAAGTAGATCAACTTACAAACAAGCTTTCTATAAAGCTTGGCATCTTCAAATGGTTGGCTATCTTCAATCTCCCCCTCACGTGGAACCTTATATCCATCGTCTAGAGGTGTCTTCACTGTTTTCCCTCCATGTTTACCTGCATTCTTTAAAATATCAAGTGTATATTTCCTTTGGGAAAGGAATAAACCTTCCATGGATCTACATATCTCAATTCCAAGGAAGTATTTCCCCAAATCTTTAATCTCAAAACCGAATTTATGAAGTCCTTGGTTGATTGAATCCCAACCTTGTCAATTCCTGTGATGATGATATCATCAACATACACAACAAGGACTAAAATACCTTATGGAGTGGTCAAGGGGAAGAGAGTGTGGTCGAGTTCTGACTTCTTGAAGCCATTCCCATTCAGATGTACTAAGCTTGGTCTACCAGGTTATAGGAGACTGCTTTAGACCATATATTGCCTTCTTCTGCCTCAACACATTTCCCTCCTTATCCAAAAGCTCAAGACCAGGAGGTGGAAGCATGTATACTTCATCTTCAAGTTCTCCTTGGAGGAAGGCGTTCTTCACATCGATTTGCCAAGGACCCCACTCTAAGTTCACAACAAGAGAAAGTATTATCCGTATTGTATGAAGCTTGGCAACTGGGACAAAGGTATCAATGTAGTCTTCTCCATAGGTTTGAGTGAAACCCCTTGCCACAAGTCTTGTCTTCCTCCTATCAATCTTCCCATTTGCAAAGTATTTGTTAGTGAATATCCATATGCTGGTCACATCCTTCTTCCCCTTTTGCAGTTTACTCTCATACCAAGTATCATTCTTGATCATTGCATCTGCTTCAGCTCTAACTGATTCCCTCCATTCTTTGTCTTGCATAGCTTCCTCATAGGATCTTGGTATCTGAATCTCATCCAGGCTAATCATAAAGGCACAATGCTCTTTCGGGTAGTGTACAAATGAGCACACAGCTTGGGCAGAATGCTCAACTGCTTATGCATTGTAGTATACCCGTGTATTAACCCAGTGAGAGGGAGGGTTCCTCACTCTGGTACTTCTCCTCAAAGGTTGAGCTTCTTCTGGTGGAGCCTCCTCGACCTCTCCTTCTTCTTCCTGCTTCCCATTTCCAACTTCTCCATATTCACTTTCTTTATCCACACCTTGATCATGTTGAGGTGGGGTTCCTGACCATTCACATTAGTAGTGGGGAAACCTTGTTGTTGTCCGCCTCCACTCTTCGGATCCTGGGACAAGTTAATCCCAAGACTCTCCAATATAATCCTTAAGTTGGCTGCCTTATCAGAAGCCAAATCTTTAAGCTCTCCTTGGTTCTTCTCCTCATAGAACCCTATTTCCTCTACAAACTTCACATCCCTTGACACTACCACCCTCCTAGTTGTCGGATCATAACACTTGTATCCCTGCTGAGTGGGTGAGTACCCAATAAACATCCCTTTTGTGCTTTTGGCTTCCAACTTGTTCCTTAGCTCTCCTAATTTGTGAACAAAGCAAAGACAACCAAAGACCCGAAGATGGTCTAAGGCTGGTTTGTGCTTGTTCAGAACTTCAAATGGTGATTAATCATCAAGGACCTTGGTTGGGGTTCGGTTGATCAGGTAACAAGCAGTAGCCACAGCATCACTCCAAAACCTCTTTAGCACATTTGCTTGGAACTTCATGGATGTAGCAACTTCCATAAGGTGCCGGTTCTTCCTTTCAGCAACTCTATTCTGTTGAGGGGTGTAAGGACAGCTCGTCTGGTGAAGAATTCCATGTTGAGATAGGTGTTGCTTGAAAGCTTGACTGGTGTACTCTCCACCATTATCTGATCTAAAAATTTTCAGCTCAACATTGAAATGGTTAGTAACATATGTTTGAAAATTTCTAAATGCATCAAGCACCCCTATCTTTATATGGAATCAAGGTTATCCAGGTGTATTTAGACTTCTCATCTATGAATGTGATAAAATACTTATGGTTCTCTCTAAATAAGCAAGGTGCAGTCCAAACATCCGAATATATTAAATCAAAGCAATGATCATAGATAGTAGTGGACTTTTGAAACACAGTCTTACAATGCTTGCCTAAGATACAAGCTTCACAATCATTATTCTCAAAAACAACACCTGGAACCAAAAAGTTTAAAGCTCTAACATGAGGGTGTCCTAGTCTAGCATGCCACAAATCATTCTTATTTAAACAGGAAGTAGAAACCGAAGTAAAGGAACAACTATGATCAAGTAAAGAAGTAAGCTCTTCAAGTATGTAAAGGTCCCCTTTTGTAACTCCTTTCCCAATCAAACGACTGCTCTCAATATCCTGAAACTTCACATCATTAGGGCTGAAGATAACATTGCATTGTAAATCATTAGTGCACCTCTTAACAGATAACAAGTTTGATGTAAACTCAGGCATATAGAAACATCTAGATTCCTTATCAAAAAGTCTTAGCTTGCCTATACCCCTTATTGGAATCATAACATGTCCATGCGAATGCTCTATATCTCTAATAAGACTAGTATCACTAATAATATGATGAGATGCACTTGAATCAACTATCAATGGTTTAGACATGCCACAAGCACTATGAGATAAACCAGCAATCCTAGATCGGGAATATACATCAGTTTGATCATGATAACTAGCAATCTTAGATGCAACAAAAGAATACCCCCTGAGGTTACCAAGAGGGTTACCATTTTCTTTGAGCATCTTGATGAGAGCATCCATTTCTGATCGGCGTATGAACTCATGCTCATTTGGACAATTGGTTTGAGCGTGTAGGTCACCAATGCTTTGTTCTCACCACCTTCAGTCTCATGGCGGATGAACTCTACTCACACCATGCTGATCCCTCCCTCCATAGCTCACATTCGCCCTTGCATCACTGTCCTTCATGAACTTGGTTGGTTTGAGGTGAGGGTGAAGGATCCAGCAATGATGCTTCTTGTGCCCTTGTCTCTTGCAATGGTCACAGTTCCCATTGAACCTCCTTTATTCATACTTGTTCACCTTGTTGGCTTGAGAAACCTCAGCTTGGTTAGCTAAGGTCAGCTCCCACTTTCCTCTATAGAGTCCCAATGACCCTTGTTCCTTCTGAATCTCTGCGCAGACTTCTTCCATGGTGGGTAACTTCTCAGCTCGCAGGATATGTTTCACCAAGTCCTTGTAGGTGGAGTTAAGGGTGAGAAACAAGCCAAAGACTTTATCTTGCTCACGCCTTTCATTGAGCTCATCAGGATCAGTTGTGCTTGGCCTCAACATGTCAAGCTCGGACCACAAAGCTCTAAACTTGCCAAGATGCTTGGTGAACTCCATATCTTCTTGAGCTAGGCTTTTGATAGCTTGTTTGATCTCAAACACCCATTAAGGTTTGAGATGTTCCATACGCCTTCTAGAGTGTATCTCACAAGTCCTTTGACTTCTCACAGTTACTCTAAGCCTCTAAGATCGACGAATCTAGAGAGCTTTGAAGGATGTACATCATCAGGTTGTCTTCCTTGATCCACTTCACTTCATCACAGACGAAAATCTCCTTTTCACCTTCATGAGTAATGAGTTTTGGAGCTTCATCCTCAAGGATGTGGTTCCAAAAACCCTTACTCCCCACTACTGTCTTCACCACACGAGACCATATGAGGTAGTTTCCTCCCTTGAGTGTCACTGGAATCACGGTTGTCTTAGTACCCTCCATCTTGAATCTTTACGGATGAAAAAGTGTTCTTGAGTGTTCTTTTTGAGAGATGAAATCAAAACCCAGATTCAAGTGAATCTGGCTCTGATACCATGAAAACTAATGTAAAATCTGAGTGTAACGATTAGAAGAGAGTTTGAGTGAGACTAGAAGAGATTTGGAGACTAAAGTTTGGGACTTTGCTAAGAACCCATGAAGAAAACTAGAGGGAAAAAGAGAGACTTGAAATGTTTGCTTGATATTAATCTGAGGTATGTGTTACAATATATAGAGAAGAAGGATTAGGGTTTAACCCTATCCGTAAATGGTCACAAAAGGAAGAGAGGATAAGTGATCAACACGGTTCCACCAGAAGGAGACCACACCTAATTCAAATACTTGGCCGAGATTGCAAGATACCTTTGGCATGGAAGAGCTCTTCTTATGGATAAGGTTCGCTTATCTTCAGCTTCTGAGTAGAAAGTAGACTGATCATGGTAACTCCTTCGGGTAAACTGGCTTTACCTTTGGTCGACCTTTTCACTTTTGGTCGACCCTAAATGTACGGCCTTGTACTGACATTTGTACGGCCTCGTGTACGGACATCCTCAAAACTTCTTCTCTTGATCCCATAAGTCTTCTCTAATACTTAGAACCACATTTCTCATTTTCTTCAACATGACCTGGTCGGTTTCTTCTTGGACTTGCAATAGTGAGCATGAAACAGGTCACTGAGCTTGATGGTACTTCTGGTAGCTCACTTGATTTCCTTTCTCAAGTTTGGCTGAGATTTGAATCCAAACTTGGAATGAGCTCAAGACAGTTCTAAAACCGTGTTCACCATTTCTTTAACTCCAGTGCCTTTGGTCACCAGTCTTCTCTGGACTTAAGTGATGACCACACCTACTTGTGTGTCTCTTTGAACTAGCAGCACATAACTTCCACAGCAGTGTCTTAAAGCCACCATCTCTACACAGAAGCAATCTCTCCATTGCTTCTCAATGAGCAACGCCTTTTCTTACTTGGTTTGGTTAGACACTGAACATTTTATGTCCATGTACAGCACTCAAACTCAAGAACAGATTAGACCACAACTGCATTGGGATCAAAACTTGACTAATCATAAGTTTGATCACCAATGTCTCAAGCTTTGAAACAGATTAAACCAGAGATTATCAAGTTCTAATCTTGACAAGCAAACTCTCTAAGCACATGCAAGATCATATCAGATTCAAGACAAGCTAAAAGCAACTCCTTAACCTGCATAGACTTGAATCTAGATCCATCAACTTAAGGTAGTAACAATCCAGTGAATGATGATAGAAAACACCTTAACAAGTTCTAATAAGACATGAATGAAATCACTGGAGCAGATACACTATCTAGCACCCTAATACACGTTCAAGCAGTGAACAAGGAATGGCCTTTAACATCAAAACACCGCACAAGACATTCAAGCATCCTTGGACAGCATCTAGCAAACTTTATAAGACCCTCAAGACATGAACACACACCACACCAGACGGCCATATCTGTTAACTTGAAGAGACACAAATGAACTTATGGGAGATGAGATGGAGCAAAGAAGATGAAGTGTGTGAAGAGATCTTGTGCAACAAGAATGGAGAAGTCTGTGGGAACCTGTTAAGTGTACAAGAGGCTATGATACATCAAGGAGAAGTCTAAGGAAGCTTTAGGGAAGAGTTGGGATCAAATGGTCTATCCATGTGTGATTTCTACGGATGGTTCCTTGAACTTCCATGGTTAACCGGCTCATGAATAGACAGATTTTGGGTTGTTAGTTTGGGAACCAACATTTCCTATTTTGTGTGACATTCCCCCTTGACCCCATCATGCCAAAGACACCAACTATCTCCATGTTTGATTCACCACACCAAGGTCCAAGTTGAAAGTTTTCTTCTTGAAAGGTTTCTTCTTGGACAGTAGAAAAGAATGGCTTGGACAAGCTTCCACTGGCCTTCTTTCTTCAGGACGGACATGAGAGAGGAGGATGAACTGAGAATAGCTTCTCGTCACGCCATGTATGAGAAATTTTTCATCTTGAGGGGTTTAAATGACCGGCTGGACAGAAGCTTCCTTAGCAGGTTAGAAATGGCATGGGAGGGAGCTTGAGCTTGCGGATGCTATGAACCAGGTTCTGATGAAACTGGCTCTGATACCATGATAGTTTATCAGAGATCAGGCCGTGTGTGTTTGTGGTGATTCAACCACAACTGATTCGGACTTGTCTTGTGTCAAGAGAATGAAAGAGAGAGAGATTTGATATGAGAAAGAAAGGAAACAAGATTGCGGATGAGACTAAGAGAATAAGAAGATGAAGGAGAGACTTGTGAGACTTAGAGAACCAGAGAATAAGAGACTCAAGAACAAATGTTTAGAACCCAGAAAAGATTAGAAGGAGGAGGGGAAACCCCACTCTCTCACATAAGTTACAACTTGCCATACATAAGCCTTCATATAGGCATTACAAGTTTAAACCAAGACACCTAAATCTAATGGATAGGAAGGCTTGATAGAATGGATGGCTGGGATGTGGTGAAGACTAGTCTTTGTTGATCTGGTGCAAGCTGGCGAGTTTGAAATGAATGGGCATAATTGTTTAGTTTGAAATGAATGGCCAAGATGCACCCATGTGTGGTCCTGGTCCAAAAGGTGCTTTACCTTTTGACCAGACCAAGTCAGCCTGTCACTAGCTTATCCATAAACTTATCCACGCCCTTGTTTGCATCCAACAGTCCTCATTTCTCCTCTGGACAAGGATCACACGACCTAAGATACCTTCTAGATCCTTTCTTCCTCTTTTAAGGTCGGATAGGGTTCTTCTTGACTCAGGGCTCAAGTTTCACCATGGAAGTGTACGGATTAGGGTTTGGTCCGTACACTTTTTCGCCTTAAATTTGCACAAACCCAGAATCCCCAAAATGGTCGAGATAAAGTGTTTTGGGTAGAAGAAAGGGTCTTTTGCAAGAATAGGGGTAGACCTCGTCTGTACGGTCCATACTGTCCGTATGGTTTGCCTTATTTTGCACATTCGCCCATTCTCTCCAAAACGGTGTCTAAGTCCCTTCTAGACTTAATCCAAACCTTGCACCAGCCTTCTTGATACTCATGGACATCATTAGACACTCCTAAAGCTTTTTTGGAACTTTCCCGGAGGTCTAACCCTATTCTTGCAAAAGACCCTTTCTTCACCCAACATCATCCTACTACCATTTCACTTCTTCAGGTTTAACACAAACTACACACCATAAGAATCATCCTATCTTTGGCAGTTAACTTGGAGTGGGATCTATGGCAAATGGATGTTAAAAATGATTTCCTACAAGGAGAACTTGAAGATGAAGTGTACATGAGACCACCTCCTGCTCTAGAACATCTTGTCAAGCCTGGAACTGTTCTCAGATTGAAAAAAGCCATCTATGGCTTAAAAAAATCACCAAGTATGGCTTAAAACAATCACCAAGGGCCTGGTATCACAAGCTCATCACCTCCCTAAATGGAAGAGGTTGTGTAAAATCTGAAGCTGATCACACACTCTTCACTCTCACCAGCCAACAAGGGATTGTAGTGATCCTTGTATATGTGGATGATATAATCATCACTGGTAGTGATAAGGAAGGTATTCTCTTAACTAAAGCCTTTCTTAAATCCTCATTTGATATCAAAGAATTGGGTGAGTTAAAGTACTTTTTAGGGATTGAGATATGTCGATCTAAAGATGGACTGTTTTTATCCCAAAGGAAGTACACACTTGATCTGTTAAATGAGGCAAGTAATCTAGGTGGAAAAGCAGCTAAGACTCCACTTGAAGATGGCTATAAGGTGATGCGTGAGGGGGAGATTGAAGACAAGCCCTATGAAGATTTTAAGCACTATAGGAGGATGGTTGGGAAACTCATCTACCTCACGATCACCAGACCAGATGTGTGCTTTGCAGTCAACCAAGTTAGCCAGCATATGTAAGCTCCCAAGGTTCACCATTGGAACATGGTGGAAAGGATTCTAAGGTATCTAAGAGAAGCACTTGGTCAAGGAGTTTGGATAAGTTGCAACAAGAGCACAGAGATAGTGGGATATTGTGATGCTGATTGGGCTGGGGATAGAGTGGACATGAGGTCAACAACAGGCAATTGTACCTTTATTGGAGGCAACTTGGTAACCCGGAAGAGGAAGAAGCAGAAGGTGGTATCTTGCTCAAGTGCTGAAGCAGAATATAGAGTAATGAGGAAGCTAACTAGTGAGCTCATTTGGATCAGGAACCTGCTTAAGGATTTGGGTATGGAGACATCTTCGCCAATCACAATGCATTTTGATAATCAAGCTGCAATACACAAAGCATCCAACAATGTGTTTCATGAAAGAACCAAACACATTGAGGTTGATTGTCATAAGGTGAGACATGTTGTGGAGCAGAGGATCATCCTACCATGCTATACAAAAAGTGAAGACCAGCTAGCTGATATCCTTACCAAGGGTGCAAGTACTAAAGTCTGTGAGTCGATTCATCCAAAGCTCGGACTCATAGACCTAACAAGTCACTGATCTCTCCTCCATGGAGTGTTCTACTCTTTTTCCCTAGCTTGGGTTTTCTACCAAGTGGTTTTACCTAGCTAATGTTTTAATGAGGGAATGCTTCATGGCTTCCAAGCTTGACCAGTCTTTATGGTCAAGCTTGAGGGGGAACATTGACATGAAGAATAAATAATCTGGAAATAAATGTTGACAAGAAGACATGAATAATAGAGAAGAAGAGATCAAGGCAAGAGAATCATCCATAATGATCAAGTATAAAATAACCATTTGTCCGTACAGTTAGGTCAAGGAGTGACCTAACGTGGCTTGCAAGACAAGGGAAGGTTTAACTTGAGAAGGAAGGAAGCTTACCCTATTCAGAACCAAAGGAGGATCTTGACAAAAGCAAATAGACGTTGGAGGATAAGGCCAAGGGCAGAAGAGTTCAAATGAATTCAAATGGAGAGAGGGGGGGGGGCCATTATTCAACTGTCACTTTCCAACATGGCTTGACGAGCCCCTGCCCTTTTTCAGACTGTTCCAAACCCAATTGTTTAATCATTGCTATGCTCAACTTGTCTGAATTGTTTATTAGTTGTTATTCTTTTGTTTGCCTATTAATAGGCATGTACTCAGAAACTAATCTAAGCAAGGAAAACCTTTCCTCTCTCTTTATTCTCTGGCTACAGAAACCTCTCTTCTCTCTCTTGTTCTTCAGTTTGTTCATCATGTTCTTCCGTTAAAATCTCTCTGAATCTCTAAACTTACATTGTTTTCATCAGAAACACCACAAAAGTATTTGTTTATGTCCTCCAAGATTTAGATTAATTTAATGTATGCAAACTGCCTATTTAAAGGCAGTTCATGTAACTGATTGATTCAAGTGAGAGGAGTCCTCTTTTCTTCATTATTCTCTGGTTTCATAATCTCTTAGACTCCCATTCTCTCTAATCTATCTGGTTACACAAAAAATAATAATCCTTGATACTCAAGAACACTCTCATTCTCTCTTAATCTCCATCACATTCTCTGTAGCTCTCACACAAACTTTCATTCTCTCTCTGGTTTCTACTGAACCAGTGTCTCATTCTCACTTCTTCCCCATCATATTTCATCAATTCTTACAAAAACTAGGCACTAAGTTGTTGTTCTCAACCAGATGGCATCCAAAAACTGATGGACAAACCGAAGTAGTCAATAGGACACTAGGAACTCTTTTGAGAGCATTAATCAAAAAGAATTTGAAGTCTTGGGAAGATTACTTACCTCGCTGTGAATTTGTATTAAATCATGCTATGCATTCTGCTTCTAAGTACTCGCCATTTGAAATTATTTTTGGGCTCAATCCCACCTCTCCTTTGGATCTAATGCGTTTACCTGAGTGTGAAAGAGTTAGCATGGATGGCAAGAAGAAGGCTGAGATGGTAGAACAGATTCATGAGCAAGCTAGACGCAACATTGAAGATAAAACAAAGCACTATGTTAAACATGCTAACAAAGGAAAACGTGAGAGGGTATTTGAAGTTGGTGACCAAGTATGGGTACATCTAAGGAAAGAAAGATTTCCAAATGAAAGGAAATCTAAACTGATGCCGCGGGTCGATGGAACTATTGAGGTCATAAAGAAGATCAGCAACAATGCCTACAAGCTGGACCTCCAAGGTAAGTATGATGTGAGTAATAGCTTCAAAGTTACTGACTTGATCCCTTTTGTGGCAGATGATCCAGATTTTAGGACATATCCTTTTCAAGAGGGAGGGGATGATGTGATCATGGACCAGTCAACTAATGGAGATGATGAGCTGATGGACAAACCAATTGATGAAGATGTCTTGGTCATTCCCGAGGACCTATGACTCGTTCCAAATCAAAAAATCTCAAGGAAGCTATTGGAGGATTACTTAAGATGTCATTGATGCAAGAAGATTGTCTTGGTCGAAGCTTGATCAACCAAGACACAGTCACCACCATTCAAGCTACTCTTTTATCAAGCTGATCATCAACTAGGCAAACAATCTAAGTGTGCTCTTTTTCCCTACCTTTGGTTTTGTCTCATTGGGTTTTCTAACGATAGGTTTTTAACGAGACCTTAGTTTGCTTCACAAATCACCTAGTTGATGTATCTTAGTATATGCATGATATGTATGCATATTAGGACCGACCAAATACCTTATGTTATTTTTAGACTATGGTTTTATATTATTTTTTTAAACCCAAGGGAGCGTGTTCCCTTTGTTAACTTGAAGAGAGGCAAATGAACTTATGAGAGATGAGATGGAGCAAAGAAGATGAAGTGTGTGAAGAGATCTTGTGAAACAAGATTGGAGAAGGCTGTGGGAAGCTGTTAAGTGTACAAGAGGTTATGAAACATCAAGGATAAGTCTAAGGAACACCTTGGGAAGCTTTGGGGAACAGATGGGATCAAATGGTCCATCTTTGGGTTAGGTGTACGGATGGCTGTATGGCCGTACAGACTGTACGGAGCGTACGGACCAACCTCGACCCAGAAACATGAAGACTCGACCATTTGATCTTAGAAGATGGTTTAGAGTTTTTTGCAAGTTAGGGCACACCATGGGACCCTAAAATGACCAAGACTTGCAACCCAAGGAAGTTTCAAGATGTGTGAGGCAAGGAAGCTTTAGGGTTGAATTGAAGAACAAAGAGTTAGGGCTAAAGAAAAGGTTTGAGCGAGTTAGAAGAGATACCTTGGTATATTCGGCCAAGGGAGCTTTCTGGAAGGTGTTGAGGTATGGATAAGGTTATCCACTTAAAAAAAGAAAAGGAAGAGCTTATGGATAACCTTATCCACTCGCCAAAAGCAAAGGAAGAGCAGAAGCCATGGACAGCCTGTCCAAGCATGTGTGCATTCCTTGCCAAGTATTCTGAATTAGTCTTGTTGACCCCACATGCTTAGGTTTAACCTTGTGTAGCTCTCATCTCTCTATATATACTGATCTTTGTCGAGTGTAATATTCAAGGGAGTAAGGGGGGGAACCCCTCTCCACCTCTAAATGAAAAGCTTTGTGTTCTTGAAACGAAATCCTTCTTAGTCTACCCATTTCTTAGTCTTCTTAATCTATCCAAGTCTCCTTCAGTCTCTGGTTTTGATTCAAGTAAACACAAGCAAACCATATCATTTCGAGTTCTCTCTTACCCCAAAGGAGATTGTTCATCACATACAAGCCTTTACTCTGAAAATCCAACAAGGTATCAGAGCCAGGTTCACAAGAACTTGGTTTCTAGATTTCGAAAAGATCAATGCTTTCTCTCGTTCCATCAAAACCCAGAAAGAAGCTTCCTTTTCAGCCAGTTCAATCTCTGTTGAAGAAGGTGTTCATCCGGAGATCCCAGGGAGTGTTCTTGAAGTCTCATGGTTTCTTATACCGTCCAAAAAAAGGGAGAGCCTCGGATACAAGAGTTATGGAGTGGATTAGCTATCCTCTTCATCAAAACAGTCCAGGTGTGTTCTTACTTAAAGACCAGGAAGAAAGGTGAAAGCTTTCACCTTGTTACTGGTAGTGGCGATGAAAGTATGAAAAAAGGTGGGGACTTTAGGCATGGAGAGTCCAAGGGAAGGTTCATGGAAGAAGGAGGTGTTTGGTCGCAACCAAGAGCTCCTAGTCTTGCCATGAATCAAAGGTGGTCAAGGAACTAAGACTAGTTCCTTGTTTGTAAGAACCTACTGCCCTTGTATAAAGCTTGATACTTTATGAACTGATTGTGTTGTGTGATGTGTTTGAGACATGAGGATTTGTTTAACATTGCTAGATATGGATGTTTATAATCTATCCCAGCATGTTAGGATGAGACTCGTTTGAATGATTTAGTGGTTAAAATGCTTACTCTAGTTCTAAATGTTGCTTGACATGATATTAGATGGCATGTTCTGAATCTGCTTGCATACATGAATAAAAACTGATTAAAGTAAAGCATTTGGGTCTGGTATTTGGAAATTATAATGATGCTTAGTCTCTGTTCTAAATGAATGTCTTGCTAGGATGATAGGTAGCTGTATCTAATCCGGATTGCATTCATGAAGAGAATAGGTTAAGACTGTTGCATACTGTTGTCACTGGAACTGCCTTAAGGTTGAGACTTCTAGACTTAAGTCTAACGGTCGTTAAAGGCAGGAAATAGTTGCCTAAGTGCTTTATGATAGATTTTAGAGAGTGGTAAGCTTGCATTAGATGGATCTTAATGATAATGAGATACTCTCTAAGTGCAAAGCTTGTGACATTGGTGATCAAACTTGATGATTAGTCTAGGCGTGATCCCAATGCAAGTGTGTCTTATCTTTTCTGGAGTTTGGGTGTTGTTTCAGGTTCACAAGGAGTGTCTCGTTTTCAACATCAATCCAAAACAAAGAGGAAAGCAATGCCCATTTCTGAAGCAATGGAGAGTTATTGGTGCTTGCGCATGAATCCAGTAGACTTAAGCGCAGCTGTTGGGAGTGATGTGCTCCTGGTTCAATGAAGATACACAAGGCAAGGTCATCACTGAAGCTTGAGGAGGTCGGTGACCTGAGGGTACTTGAAGCTGAAGACATGAAGGTGGATCAGTGATTTAGGCGCAGCTGTTGGGGTAGTCAGAGCACTCTCGGCTGTGTGAAGAAGAAGGTTACTCTACAATGCGTCTTCTGAAATGAGGTGGTTGAAGAGAATACCGAGGCATCTACCAGCATTCCATTCAAGATGGCGAGTTCAAGAAGAGAGTGTGCAGTGGTGTGTTGATCAGGATCATGAAGCTGTCCTTCCAAGCTTGGGTCTTCCTAAAGACTCAGTCCCAAGATTGAGGGGGATTATAACAAGCTTCAATGATCTGTGAAGATGGATTCCTTGGTGGCTATACAAGAACAAGAAGCAACCAAGGCAGAGAAGGAAGATGGTACTCAATGGAGTTTGTATCTGGGTAATCCGAGCACAAACCCAACAGAAGGTTGTGCTAAAGGGGAGAGACCAAGATTAGTGTGGAATGAGCTAGATGAGCTCAAGAAGACTTAGTGGTGTGCAATGAAAGTCGGATGAGACTTGCACCACAGTGAGGGAACGTGGGTGAAAGGATCAAGAGCATGCTAGGTCTCTTGGATGGCGAATGGATAGATCTTTGGTTGTGATTTGATGGATTCAAGGCTTTTAGGTCTTGAACAAGGGATGATTCTGCACACAAGGATGATGATTGCTCCTTGAGTTGTTTAGCTCCGGCGATCTACAAGTGTAACCTTGTATAAGATGATGCATGATGGTATTCACGTAAACGATAGAGTTAACTATCTGGTGATCGATGATGGATGCTCAAAAGATGAACACAAGGACTAAGGCTCGTGAGAGACTTAAGGTTTCTGCTGAAAAGCTTGTTTTTATTAAAAGAATCGTTAATTTACATTGAGGTCGTGCCTCCCTTAAATACCAAAAGCCAAACGAAGTTCCTAAGCAAGAAAACCCTAAATCAGTCCAATAATGGGCTTACAGAAAACCAAACCCTAATGGGTTTATAAAACCAAAACCAACTAAGTCTTGGTTTACATCTAATAAAACCAAAACACAATAGGATTAAAGTCCTAAAACACATAAGAAAGTGGATGGACTATAGATGGGCCATGGTGGTCGATCCTTTGTCTTTATGGACCGATAAGGCTCTTCTTCAGCCATCAGCTTCTTAGGCTCGTCCCAGACTTGAATCAAGTGTAGATAACCTTCCTGATGGGCCTTAGCACGTGCACATGTTGTTGCTCCAGCCCAGGAAACAAGTGGATCGAGATTCTTCTCTTTTTTGGTCGAAATGGCCATGTTTCGCCCTTCTTCAGTTCTGATCCGATCCAGCAACTTCTTGAATTGATTGATTTGTTCCTTAAGCCCACTTAGACAAGTAAACTGGTTCCCATAGCTCAGAATAAGCTCTTCCTCTCCAGACTCGTCAAGCTGGTTGCATATTCCTTATTCATATTGTTTCCAAGCCATATCAAGAGTTCTTCTTCTCTCTCGATCAAGAACTTCATAGAGCATTCCAATAAGGCCTTCAAACTGCCCATTCAGCCAAGCATTGATCAGTAGCTTAGCTAATCCATTCACTAGACTCCTTACCTTGAGTTTGAGTCTGATCACGCTGATCAGGTTCGCATCATCCTCTCTCCTTTCAAAAGGATTTGTCCTCAAATCCAAATTTTGTAAGATGATAGCACCATGATCACTCAAAACAAAACTCCTTGTTCTTTTGTCCATGAGTTGGTTCCTGTTTTCACACACAGATCTCTTATCCTGGCTTGAATACAAAGTTTTGCAATCCTTTCACGTGGCTTAGAAGTTGCTCATTGCAAGCAACACTTACATCAAGCAGTTTCTCTCCTTCATTCGGCTCTAATCCAGTTGCTTCTGAATGAGTTTCTCTCCATCTATTCCATATACACACCTCAGACATTGCTATATCAGTATGTATTGACTTCTCACCTTGATCATAATGGAGTATTGGATCTCCAAAACTGTGCATGAACCTTTTTTAGTGTTCTGATGGTCAAACTAGTTCATTGCAGCTGTTTAGGAGAATGCTTCTGATGTATCTCAAAGCACCTTGATAAGCACTTATTAAAACTCGACATCAATGCTCCAGGTTGTGAGGTGGACGTGTGAATTGTCCCCATACCCACTCTCAAGCTTTGGCTTCTCCTTGACCTCAACAAGTTCTGCCTTTGTTCTTTCCAGTTTGTCCTGATCAGTTAAGCATCTGACAATGGACGTGTTACCTTCTGCTCCTCCTCTATTTTCACAGCATCTGAGTAGGGACACATCATCCTCTCTCCCTTCAAAAGGATTTGACCACAAATCCCGTTCTTCAATAGTGAAAGATCTTTCAAAGTTGAGCTTAAATGCAGCTGCTTTCTGGACCAGAATGTTGTTACTTCTACCAAACACAAATACACTTCCTTCTGGTTGAAAAACAACTTGCTGCAACCCTTTGACAATCCACAGGTAGTCCACAAATCTGAACTGAGGGTATAAAGTCAATCTGGTCAGTAAACCTCAAGTTAAAGTCTTAATATTTTCACCTTGCTCAACCAAGCCAAGCGCCAATTCAGAAGATGTGGATGACTCTCCAAGAATTCCCTCTGCTTTCCTTGTTTGATCAAGCACGTGTCCACACAACACTTGTGTTTCTCCTTCCTTATCATCTGAGAACGTGGGTAAAGAAGTATCTGGTGGTGAGTATGGAAGTTCAGTCTCCTCCCACTGAAAACCAGGTATGTACTTAAAACTCATGGTTATTTTAAGCTCATCCCAAGTTTCGAGTTGTTCTTCTTCATACCAGCGTGCTTCGTCCTCTTCCCTCCACCATGCTTTAGGCTCACCTATCATTAGACTAATAGCAAAGGCTAGACTTTCCTGTGAAGGTACTTGATTATGCAGGGTAAAGTTGTCTATGCTTTCAGCCCATGATATAAAAGCTGTAAGACATCCTCCTCCAACAAAAGCCTCAGGTATGACCATGGTGACGTGTGTGATGTCAACCTAGGTTTTGTTGATATTGCTGTTGTGGTAGTTTCTCTTCCTCTATTCCCAAACGATATCTCCTTCAAGAGGCTCTGATACCACTTGATACGGCCTTGGATAGGCTGTCTCTCCCTGGAACACTTGAGGGAACGTGGGTGAAAGGATCAAGAGCTTGCTAGGTCTCTTGGATAGCGAATGGATAATCTTTGGTTGCGATTTGATGGATTAAAGGCTTTTAGGTCTTGAACAAGGGATGATTCTTCAAATAGTAATGATGATTGCTCCTTGAGTTGTTTAGCTCCGGTGATCTACAAGTGTAACCTTGTATAGGATGATGCATGATGGTATTCACGTAAACGATAGAGTTAACTATCTGATGATCGAAGATGGATGCTCAAAAGATGAACACAAGGACTAAGGCTCGTGAGAGATATAAGGTTTCTGCTGAAAAGCTTGTTTTGATTAAAAGAATGGTTAATTTACATTGAGGTCGTGACTCCCTTAAATAATAAAAGCCAAACGAAATTACTAAGCTAGAAAACCCTAAATCAGTCCAATACTAGGCTTACAGAAAACCAAACCCTAATGGGTTTATAAAACCAAAACAAACTAAGTCTTGGTTTATATCTAATAAAACCAAAGTACAATAGGATTAAAGTCCTAAAACACATAGGAAAGTGGATGGACTATAGATGGGCCATGGTGGTCGATCCTTTGTCTTCATGGGCCGATAAGGCCCTTCTTCAGCTATCATCTTCTTAGGCTCCTCCCAGACTTGAACCAAGTGTAGATAACCTTCCTGATGGACCTTAGCACGTGCACATGTTGTTGGTCCAGCCCAGGAAACAAGTGGATCGAGATTCTTCTCCTTTTGGGTCGAAAAGGCCTTGTTTCACCCATCTTCAGTTTTGATCCGATCCAGCAACTTCTTGAATTGATTGATTTGTTCCTTAAGCCCACTTAGACAAATAAAATAGTTCCCATAGCTCAGAATAAGCTTTTCCTCTCCAGACTCGTCAAGCTGGTTGCATTTTCCTGATTCATGTTGTTTCCAAGCCATATCAAGAGTTCTTCTTTTCTCTCGTTCAAGAACTTAATAGAGCATTCCAATAAGGCCTTGAAACTGCCAATTCAGCCAAGCACTGATCAGTACCTTAGCTAATCCATTCACTAGACTCCTTACCTTGAGTTTGATTCTGATCACTCTGATCAGGGTCGCATCATCGGCGAATCTCTAGGCCTTGAGGACTTTACTCTTTTTCCCTCATTAAGGTTTTATCACAAAAGGGTTTTCCTTGGTGAGGTTTTTAATGAGGAAGCTCTTCAAGGTTCCAAACTTTACTTAGGATCACTAGATTCAAGATTGAGGGGGAGTATTAACTTGAAGAGATGCAAATGAACTTATGAGAGATGAGATGGACCAAAGAAGATGGAGTGTGTGAAGAGATCTTGTGCAACAAGAATGGAGAAGGTTGTGCGAAGCTGTTAAGTGTACTAGAGGCTATGAAACATCAACGAGAAGTCTAAGGAAGACCTTGGGAAGCTTTAGGGAAGAGATGGGATCAAATGGTCGATGTTTGGGTGAGGTGTACGCATGGTCGTACGCCGTACGGACTGTAAGAACTGTACAGATCCACAAGGCCGTACAGACTATACGAACCGTACGGACCAACCTCGACCCAGAAACATGAAGACTCGACCATTTGAGCTTAGAAGATGGTTTTGAGTCTTGGGAAAGTTAAGGCACAACATGGGATCCTAAAATGACCAAGACTTGTAACCCAAGGAAGCTTCAAGACGTGTGAGGCAAAGAAGCTTTAGGGTTCGAAATGGAGATCAAAGACTTGGGGCTAAAGAAAAGGTTTGGGCGAGTTAGAAGAGATACCTTGGTATATTCGGCCAAGAGGCTTCCGAGAAGGTGTTGAGGTATGGATAAGGTTACCCAGTTACCAAAAGCAAAGGAAGAGCTTATGGATAATCTAATCCAGTCGCCAAAAGCAAAGAACGAGCACCAGCCATGGACAGCCTGTCCAAGCATGTGTGCATTCCTGGCCAAGTATTTTGAATTAGTCTTGTTGACCTCACATGCTTACGTTGAACCTTGTGTAGATCTTATCTCTCTATATATACTGATCTCAGTCGAGTGTAATATTCAAGGGAGTAAGGGGGAAAGCTCCTCTCCACTTCTAAATGAAAAGCTTAGTGTTCTTGTATCGAAATCCTTCTTAGTCTACCCCTTTCTTAGTCTTCTTAATCTATCCAAGTCTCCTTTAGTCTCTGGTTTTGATTCAAGTAAACACAAGCAAACCATATCCTTTTCCTTCATCTTTTCGAGTTCTCTCTTACCCCAAAGTTGATTGTTCATCACACATATGGCTTTACTCTGAAAATCCAACATGGTATCAGAGCCAGGTACACAAGAACTTGGTTTTCCGCTTCCGCAAAGATCAAAGCTTTCACTCATTCATCAAAACCTAGAAAGAAGCTTCGTTTCTAGCCGGTTCAACCTCGATTGAAGAAAGTGTTCATCCGGAGAGCCCAGGGAGTGTTCTTGAAGTCTCATGCTTTCTCATACCGTCCATTAAAAGGGATAGCCTCTGATCCTAGAGTTATGGAGCGGATTAGCTACCCTTTTCATCAAACAGTCCAGGTGTGTTCTTATTCAAAGACCAGGAAGAAAGGTGAAAGCTTTCACCTTGTTACTGGTAGTGTTGATGAAAGTATGAAGTAAGGTGGGGACTTTAGGCATGGAGAGTCCAAGGGAAGGTTCATGGAAGAAGGAGGTGTTTGGTCGCAACCAAGAGCTCCTAGTCTTGCCATGAATCAAAGGTGGTCAAGGAACTAACACTAGTTCCTTGTTTGTAAGAAGAGAGTGTGCAGTGCTGTGTTGATCAAGATCATGAACCTGTCCTTCCATGCTTGGGTCTTCCTAAAGACTCAGTCCCAATCTTGATGGGGAGTATAAGAAGATTCAATGATTTGTGAAGATGGAGTCGTTTGTGGTTTTTCAAGAAGAAGAAGCAACCAAGGCAGAGAAGGAAGATGGTACTTAATGGAGTTTGTATCTGGGTAATCCGAGCACTTAAACCCAACAGAAGGTTGGGCAAAAGGGGGAGAGACCAAGATCAGTGTGGAATGAGCTAGATGAGCTCAAGAAGACTTATTGGTGTGCAATGAAAGTAGGATGAGACTTGCACCTTGTGTAGCTCTCATCTATCTATATATACTGATCTCTGTCGAGTGTAATATTCAAGGGAGTAAAGGGGAAAACCCCTCTCCACTATTAATGAAAAGCTTAGTGTTCTTGAATCGAAATCCTTCTTAGTCTACGCCTTTCTTAGTCTTCTTAATTTATCCATGTCTCCTTTAGTCTCTGGTTTTGATTCAAGTAAACACGAGCAAACCAGATTATTCTCCTTCATCATTTCGAATTCTCTCTTACCCCAAAGGGGATTGTTCATCACACAGAAGCCTTTACTCTGAAAATCCAGCATGGTATCAGAGCCAGGTTCACAAGAACTTGGTTTCTAGCTTCAACAAAGATCAAAGCTTTGTCTCATACCATCAAACCCCAAAAAGAAGTTTCCTTTCCAGCCGGTTCAACCTTTAGTGAAGAAGGTGTTCATCCGGAGAGCCTAGGGAGTGTTCTTGATGTCTCATGCTTTCTCATACCATCCAGAAAAAGGGAGAGCCTCGGATCCAGGAGTTATGGAGTGGATTAGCTACCCTCTTCATTAAAACAGTCCAGGTGTGTTCTTATTCAAAGACCAGGAAGAAAGGTGAAAGCTTTCACCTTGTTACTAGTAGTGGCGACGAAAGTATGAAGAAAGGTGGGGATTTTAGGCATGGAGAGTCCAAAGGAAGGTTCATGGAAGAAGGAGGTGTTTGGTCGCAAACAAGAGCTCCTAGTCTTGCCATGAATAAAAAGTTGTTAAGGAACTAACACTAGTTTCTTTGTTTGTAAAAACCTACTGTCCCTTGTATAAAGATTGATACTTTATGAACTGATTGTGTTGTGTGATGTGTTTGAGACCTGAGGATTTGCTTAGATTGCTAGATATGGATGTTTAGAATCTATCCCAGGATGCTTAGATGAGAATCTTTTGAATGATTTAGTGTTTAAAATGCTTACTCCAGTTCCAAATGAATGTCTTGCTAGGATGATAGATAGTTGTATCTAATCCGGATTGCATTCATGAAGAGAATAGGTTAAGACTGTTGCATACTATTGTCATTGGGACTGACTTAACGTTGAGACTTCTAGACTTAAGTCTTAGGGTCGTTTAAGGCAGGAAATTTTTGCCTAAGTGCTTTATGATAGCATTTAGAGAGTGGTAAGCTTGCATTAGATGGATCTTAATGACAATGAGATACTGTCTAAATGCAAAGCTTGTGACATCTGTGATCAAACTTGATGATTAGTCTAGGCTTGATCCCAATGCAAGTATGTCTTATCTTTTCTGGAGTTTGGGTGTTGTTTTAGGTTCACAAGGAGTGTTTCTTGTTCAACATCAATCCGGAACAAAGAGGAAGGCAATGCCCATTGCTGAAGCAGTAGAGAGTTATTGGTGCTTGTGCATGAATCCAGTAGACTTAAGCGCAGCTGTTGGGAGTCATGTGCTCATGGTTCAATGAAGATACACAAGGCAATGTGGAAAGCTGTTAAGTGTACAAGAGGCTATGAAACATCAAGGAGAAGTCTAAGGAAGACCTTGGGAAGCTTTAGGGAAGAGATGGGATCAAATGGTCCATGTTTGGTTGAGGTGTACGGATGGCCGTACGGCCGTACGGACTGTACGAACCTTATGGATCCGTACAACCGTACAGACTGTACGAACCTTTACGGATCCGTACGGACCAACCTCGACCCAGAAACTTGAAGACTCGACCATTTGATCTTAGAAGAGTGTTTTGAGACTTGGGCAAGTTAAGGCACAACATGGGACCCTAAAATTACCAAAAATTTTATTCAAGGAAGCTTCAAGACGTGTGAGGCAAGGAAGCTTTAGGGTTTGAAGTGAAGATCAAAGACTTGGGGCTAAAGAAAAGGTTTGGGCGAGTTAGAAGAGATACCTTGGTATATTCGGCCAAGGGAGCTTCCTGGAAGGTGCTGAGGTATGGATAAGGTTATCCACTTACCAAATGCAAAGGAAGAGCTTATGGATAACCTTATCCTCTCGCAAAAAGCAAAGGAAGAGCACCAGCCATGGACAGCCTGTCCAAGCATGTGTGCATTCCTAGCCAAGTATTTTGAATTATTCTTGTTGACCTCACAACCTTAGCTTTAACCTTGTGTAGCTCTCATCTCTCTATATATACTGATCTCTGTCGAGTGTAATATTCAAGGGAGTAAGGGGGAAAACCCCTCTCCACTTCTTAATGAAAAGCTTAGTGTTCTTGAATCGAAATCCTTCTTAGTCTACCTCTTTCTTAGTCTTCTTGATTTATCCATGTCTCCTTTAGTCTCTGGTTTTGATTTAAGTAAACACAAGCAAACCAGATCCTTCTCATTCATCATTTCGAGTTCTCTCATACCCCAAAGGGGATTGTTCATCACACACAAGCCTTTACTCTGAAAATCCAACATGGTATCAGAGCCAGGTTCACAAGAACTTGGTTTCTAGCTTTCGCAAAGATCAAATCTTTCTCTCATTCCATCAATACCTAGAAAGAAGCTTCCTTTCCAGCCGGTTCAACCTCTACTGAAGATTGTGTTCATCCGAAGAGCCCATGGAGTGTTGTTGAAGTCTCATGCTTTCTCATACCGTCCAGAAAAAGGGAGAGCCTCGGATCCAGGAGTTATGGAGTGGATTAGCTACCCTCTTCATCAAAACAGTCCAGGTGTGTTCTTATTCAAAGACCAGGAAGAAAGGTGAAAGCTTTCACCTTGTTACAGGTAGTGGCGACGAAAGTAAGAAGAAAGGTGGGGACTTTAGGCATGGAGAGTCCAAGGGAAGGTTCATGGAAGAAGGAGGTGTTTGGTCGCAACCAAGAGCTCCTAGTTTTGCGATGGATCAAAAGTGGTTAAGGAACTTACACTAGTTTCTTTGTTTGTAAGAACCTACTGTCCCTTGTTTAAAGCTTGATACTTTATAAACTGATTTTGTTGTGTGATATGTTTGAGACCTGAGGATGTGTTTAAGATTGCTCGATATGGATGTTTAGAACCTATCCCATGATGCTTAGATGAGACTCGTTTGAATGATTTAGTGTTTAAAATGCTTACTCCAGTTCTAAATGTTACTTGACATGATATTTGATAGCATGTTCTGAATCTGCTTGCATACATGAATAGAAACTGATTAAAGTAAAGCATTTGGGTCTGGTATTTGGAAATGATAATGATGCTTAGTCTATGTTCTAAATGAATGTCTTCCTAGGATTATAGATAGATGTATCTAATCCGGATTGCATTCATGAAGAGAATAAGTTAAGACTGTTGCATACTATTGTCATTGGGACTGCCTTAAGGTTGAGACTTCTGGACTTAAGTCTAAGGGTCGTTTAAGGCAGGAATGGGTTGCCTAAGTCCTTTGTGATAGCATTTAGAGAGTGGTAAGCTTGCATTAGATGGATCTTAATGACAATGAGATACTCTCTAAGTGCAAAGCTTGTGACATTGATGATCAAACTTGATGATTAGTCTAGCCTTGATCCCAATGCAAGTGTGTCTTATCTTTTCTGGAGTTTGGGTGTTGTTTCAGATTCACAAGGATTGTCGCTTGTTCAACATAGATCCGGAAAAAGAGGAAAGCAATGCCCATTTCTGAAGCAGTGGAGAGTTATTGGTGCTTGTGCATGAATCCAGTAGACTTAAGCGCTGTTGGGAGTGATGTGCTCCTGGTTAGAAGAAGATGCACAAGGCAAGGTCATCACTGAATCTTGAGGAGGCCGGTCACCTGAGGGTACTTGAAGCTGAAGACATGGAGGTGGAACAGTGATTTTAGCGCTGCTGTTGGGGTGGTGTGCTCCTGGTTTGGATGATCATTGAGGCTCACTTTTAAGCATGAACCTAGACTGTATTCAAGCTTGAGGTGGGACTTTAGTGAGCTACTTGATGATCTAAGTTCAAGACCTGATTCCTCCTCACCATTGCACCAGGAATAGAGGATGAAGCCATCCAGGTTTAGAAATTGGCAAGTCTAGACTGGAGAGTGGTCAGAGCACTCTTACTGTGTGAAGAAGAAGGTTACTCTACAATGCGGTTCTGAAGTGAGGTGGTTTAAGAGAAGACTGAGGCATCTACCAGCATTCCATTCAAGATGGCAAGTTCAAGAAGAGAGTGTGCAGTGCTGTGTTGATCAGGATCATGAAGCTGTCCATCCAAGCTTGGGTCTTCCTAAAGACTCAGTCCCAAGCTTGAGGGGGGGGTATAAGAAGCATCAATGATCTGTGAAGATGGAGTCCTTGGTGGTTATTCAAGAAGAAGAAGCAACCAAGGCAGAGAAGGAAGATGGTATTCAATGGAGTTTGTATCTAGGTAATCCGATCACTTAAACCCAACAGAAGGTTGGGCGAAGGGGGGACAGGCCAAGACACTATGGAATGAGCTAGATGAGCTCAAGAAGACTTATTGGTGTGCAATGAAAGTAGGATGAGACTTGCACCACAGTGAGGGCCATGATCCATGGTCTTTGTGTCCATCACAATGATCCAAGACACCAAGACCCACTGGCCAATCCCTAGGCCTTGAGGACTTTACTCATTTTCCCTCATCAAGGTTTTATCCCAAAAGGGTTTTCCTTGGTGTGGTTTTTTAATGAGGAAGCTCTTCAAGGTTCCAATCTTGACTTAGGATCACTAGAGTCAAACTTGAGGGGGAGTGTTAACTTGAAGAGATGCAAATGAACTTATGAGAGATGAGATGGAGCAAAGAAGATGGAGTGTGTGAAGAGATCTAGTGCAACAAGAATGGAGAAGGCTGTGGGAAGCTGTTAAGTGTACAAGAGGCTATGAAACATCAAGGAGAAGTCTAAGGAAGACCTTGGGAACCTTTAGCGAAGAGATGGGATCAAATGGTCCATGTTTGGTTGAGGTGTACGGATGGACGTACGGCCGTACGGACTGTACGAACCTTACGGATCCATAGAGCCGTACAGACTGTACGAACCTTTACGGATCCGTACGGACCAACCTCGACCCAGAAACATGAAGACTCGACCATTTGATCTTAGAAGATGGTTTTGAGACTTGGGCAAGTTAAGGCACAACATGGGACCCTAAAATGACCAAGATTTTTAACCCAAGGAAGCTTCAAGACGTGTGAGGCAAGGAAGCTTTAGGGTTTGAAGTGAAGATCAAAGACTTGGGCTAAAGAAAAGGTTTGGGCGAGTTTGAAGAGATACCTTGGTATATTCGGCCAAGGGAGCTTCCTGGAAGGTGCTGAGGTATGGATAAGGTTATCCACATACCAAATGCAAAGGAAGAGCTTATGGATAACGTTATCCAGTCGCCAAAAGCAAAGGAACAACACCAGCCATGGACAGCCTGTCCAAGCATGTGTGTATGCCTGGCCAAGTATTTCGAATTAGTCTTGTTGACCTCACATGCTTCGGTTTAACCTTTTGTAGCTCTCATCTCTCTATATATATTGATCTCTGTCAAGTGTAATATTCAAGGGAGTAAAGGGGAAAACCCCTCTCCACTTCTAAATGAAAAGCTTAGTGTTCTTGAATCGAAATCCTTCTTAGTCTACCCCTTTCTTAGTCTTCTTAATTTATCCATGTTTCCTTTACTCTCTGGTTTTGATTCAAGTAAACACAAGCAAACCAGATTCTTCTCCTTCATCATTTCGAATTCTCTCTTAACCCAAAGGGGATTGTTCATCCCACAGAAGCCTTTTCTCTGAAAATCCAACATGGTATCAGAGCCAGGTTCACAAGAACTTGGTTTCTAGCTTCTGCAAAGATCAAAGCTTTCTCTCATGCCATCAAAACCCAGAAAGAAGCTTCCTTTCCAGCGGATTCAACCTCTAGTGAAGAAGGTGTTCATCCGGAGAGCCCAGGGAGTGTTCTTGAAGTCTCATGCTTTCTCATACCGTCCAGAAAAAGGGAGAGCCTCGGATCCAGGAGTTATGAAGTGGATTAGCTACCCTCTTCATCAAAACAGTCCAGGTGTGTTCTTATTCAAAGACCAGGAAGAAAGGTGAAAGCTTTCACCTTGTTACTAGTAGTGGCGACGAAAGTATGAAGAAAGGTGGGGACTTTAGGCATGGAGAGTCCAAGGGAAGGTTCATGGAAGAAGGAGGTGTTTGGTCGCAACCAAGAGCTCCTAGTCTTGCCATGATTCAAGAGTGGTCAAGGAACTTACACTAGTTTCTTTGTTTGTAAGAACCTACTGTCCCTTGCTTAAAGCTTGATACTTTATCAACTGATTTTGTTGTGTGATGTGTTTGAGACCTGAGGATGTGTTTAAGATTGCTCGATATGGATGTTTAGAATCTATCCCATGATGCTTAGATGAGACTCGTTTGAATGATTTAGTGTTTAAAATGCTTACTCCAGTTCTAAATGTTGCTTGACATGATATTTGATAGCATGATATGAATCTGCTTGCATACATGAATAGAAACTGATTAAAGTAAAGCATTTGGGTCTGGTATTTGGAAATGATAATGATGCTTAGTCTCTGTTCTAAACGAATGTCTTGCTAGGATTATAGATAGATGTATCTAATCCGGATTGCATTCATGAAGAGAATAAGTTAAGACTGTTGCATACTATTGTCATTGGGACTGCCTTAAGGTTGAGACTTCTGGACTTAAGTCTAAGGGTCGTTTAAGGCAGGAATGGGTTGCCTAAGTCCTTTGTGATAGCATTTAGAGAGTGGTAAGCTTGCATTAGATGGATCTTAATGACAATGAGATACTCTCTAAGTGCAAAGCTTGTGACATTGGTGATCAAACTTGATGATTAGTCTAGCCTTGATCCCAATGCAAGTGTGTCTTATCTTTTCTGGAGTTTGGGTGTTGTTTCAGATTCACAAGGATTGTCGCTTGTTCAACATCGATCCGAAAAAAAGAGGAAGGCAATGCCCATTTCTGAAGCAGTGGAGAGTTATTGGTGCTTGTGCATGAATCCAGTAGACTTAAGCGCAGCTGTTGGGAGTGATGTGCTCCTGGTTCAATGAAGATGCACAAGGCAAGGTCATCACTGAAGCTTGAGGAGGCCGGGTGACCTGAGGGTACTTGAAGCTGAAGACATGGAGGTGGATTAGTGATTTAAAAGCAACTGTTGGGGTGGTGTGCTCCTGGTTTGGATGCTCATTGAGGCTCACTTTCAAGCTTGAACCTAGACTCAATTCAAGCTTGAGGTGGAGAATTCAGTTAGCTACCTGATGATCTAAGTTCAAGACCTGGTTCCTCCTCACCATTGCACCAGGAATAGAAGATGAAGAAATCCGGGTTTAGACATTGGCAAGTCTACACAAGAGAGTAGTCAAAGCACTCTTGGCTGTGTGAAGAAGAATGTTACTCTACAATGCGGCTTCTGAAGTGAGTTGGTTGAAGAGAAGACTGAGGCACCTACAAGCACTCCATTTAAGATGGCGAGTTCAAGAAGAGTGTGTGCAGTGGTATGTTGATCAAGATCATGAAGCTGTCCTTCCAGGCTTGGATCTTCCTAAGGACTCAGTCCCAAGCTTGAGGGGGAGTATAAGAAGCTTCAATGATCAGTGAAGATAGATTCTTTGGTGGTTATTCAAGAAGAAGAAGCAACCAAGGCAGAGAAGGAAGATGGTACTCAATGGAGTTTGTATTTGGGTAATCCGAAAACATAAACCCAACAGAAGGTTGGGTGAAAGGGGGAGAGACCAAGATCAGTGTGGAATGAGCTATATGAGCACAAAAAGACTTAGTGGTGTGCAATGAAAGTCAGATGAGACTAGCACCACAGTGAGGGCCATAATCCAGGGTCTTTGTGTCCATCACAATGATCCAAGAAACAAAGACCCACTGGCCAATCCCTAGACTTGAGGACTTTACTCTTTTTCCCTCATCAAGGTTTTATCCCAAAAGGGTTTTCCTTGGTGATGTTTTTAATGAGGAAGCTCTTCAAGGTTCCAAACTTGACTTAGGATCACTAGAGTTAAGCTTCAGGGGGAATGTTAACTTGAAGAGATGCAAATGAACTTATGAGAGATGCGATGGAGCAAAGAAGATGGAGTGTGTGAAGAGATCTTGTGCAACAAGAATGGAGAAGGCTGTGGGAAGCTGTTAAGTGTACAAGAGGCTATGCAACATCAAGGAGAAGTCTAAGGAAGACCTTGGGAAGCTTTAGGGAAGAGATGGGGTCAAATGGTCCATGTTTGGGTGAGGTGTACGGATGGCCATACGGCCGTACGGATCCTTACGGACCAACTTCGACCCAGAAACATGAATACTCGACCATTTGATCTTATAAGATGGTTTTGAGTCTTTGGAAAATTAGGGCACAATATGGGACCCTAAAATGACCAAGATTTTTAACCAAGGGAGCTTCAAGACGTGTGAGGCAAGGAAGGCTTAGGGTTTGAAGTGAAGATCAAAGACTTGGGGCTAAAGAAAAGGTTTGGGCGAGTTAGAAGAGATACCTTGGTATATTCGGCCAAGGGAGGTTCCTGGAAGGTGCTGAGGTATGGATAAGGTTATCCACTTACCAAATGAAAAGGAAGTGTTTGTATATAACCTTATCCACTCGCCAAAAGCAAAGGAAGAGCACCAGCCATGGACAGTTTGTCCAAGCATGTGTGCATTCTTGGCTAAGTATTTTGAATTAGTCTTGTTGACCTCACATGCTTAGGTTTAATCTTGTGTAGCTCTCATCTCTCTCTATATACTGATCTCTGTCGAGTGTAATATTCAAGGGAGTAAGGGGGAAAACCCCTCTCCACTTCTAAATGAAAAGCTTAGTGTTCTTCAATTGAAATTCTTCTTAGTCTACCCCTTTCTTAGTCTTCTTAATCTATCCAAGTCTCCTTTAGTCTCTGGTTTTGATTCACGTAAACATAAGCAAACCAGATCCTTCTCCAAAGGGGATTTTATTCATCACACACAAGCTTTTACTCTGAAAATTCAACATCCTTGTGTCTTTTTGCCTACTAGAGCTTGTGCTTGTACAAGTCTCTATATATTGTTGTCCGGAAACCCTTAAGGCAAGAAGTTATCTTTTACCTAAATCCCTTTGTCTTCTCTCTTTTACCACAATACCCAACTGTTTGAGTGCTTCCATTGCATCCCATCCAAACACCTTGACCCAGAGCTTCCCTTAAATATATCATGATCCTCTCAACCATGTTCCAATGGTGAACCTTAGGAGCTTGCATATGCTGATTTTCTTGATTCACAACAAAGGATATGTCTGGTCTTGTAATGGTAAGATAGATCAGCTTTCCCACCATCCTTCTATACTTCTTAAAGTCTCCATAAGGTTCATCTTCAAACTCCCCCTCACGCAGCACTTTATAACGTTCTTCAAGTGGAGTCTTGGCTGGTCTTCCTCCAAGGTTTCATGCCTCAGTTAAAGGATCAAGTGTGTACTTCCTTTGGGATATGAAGAGCTCCTCTTTAGAGCGACATACTTCAATTCCAAGGAAGTACTTGAGTTCACCTAAATCTTTAATATCAAACACAGATTTGAGGAATATCTTGTTAGAATTATGAATGTATAATGAGAATAGAAGAGAATGGTCGAGTTTGGTTGAGATTGAGTGAAGAACAAGAGAGATGAACTCAAGAACACATCTCTGGATAGAATAGAGAGAGTGGGAGAGATTATAGAGAGAAAGAAGGATTCGGAATCCTTGCATTACTTCTGGTTTGGATACATTTAAATAGGCATACATGAGGACAAGAAGCATATTAAACAATAATAAATTCAAATAGAAAGGGATAGCTCCAAGCATCTCTCTCCTCTTAACCCCACATGTTATACTCTCTTGTGATGACGCTCCAACGTCTCTCTCCCTCTTGGAATGTATTATAAAGCTTCCATAAGTCCCAAACGGTCATATGGTCGTGCACACTCCAGCCTTGCCTTGCAAGTCACTTATGGGTGGTTGTGGGACCATCTGTACGGCCATAGTCAACCACCTCCATTTTTCTGCTTCCAAATGATCTCTTCCATTTGACCTCTTAATCTCTCTTTTGGTTCCTCATCTCAATACTCCCCCTCAAGCTTGACCATAGGGACTGGTCAAGCTTGGAAACATGAACAACTTCCCTCATTAAAACTTTAGTGCGCAAAACCCAGTGGGACAAAAACACACTAAGGAAAAAGAGTATAAGCCTCCATGTTAGGAGACCATGTGAGATGTGAGGTCTATGAGTCCCAACTTAGAGTGGATGAACTCACAGACTTTGGTGCTTGCTGCCTTGGGTAAAATGTCAGCAAGCTGGTCTTCACTTCTTGTGTAGCAAGGTTGTTAAGTTGAGGTATCTACATGGGTTGAGAGAAAGAAGGAAGAGAGGAGAAGGTTTTGGGTTGAACTTGTCCGTACAAGTCCGTACAGGCCATACAAGGTCGACCAAAAGCACTCGACCAAGAATTTACCATTCGGGTAACCCGAATGCTTTCCTTGGGAGGTAACCTTATCCAACCGTTGGAAAGGAAGAAGGGAGACGCGTGGACAGGCTGGCACGAGCTAGAAGGATCAGTATCTTGTCAAAGATGCTGATGCCATTTATTTGGCCAAGAAGCCTTAGTTTGAATTAGGCGCGCCTGGAGTCGACCACAGCCACAACTTTTCTACCTTTGCTTTCTGGAAACCCTTGTAGCTTTCTCTATATATTGTAACCCCGAGTGGATAAATAAAGCATACAGTTCTCTCTAGTTTTCGAGTCTCCAAAATGTTCTTCATAGTCTTCATCAATCTTCCTTACACATAAGTCTAAATCGAGTCCAGTCTTTCTTAAATCTGTTCTTAATCTCTTTCTGGTTAAATTTCTATTAAGATATCAAAAAATCTTATGGTATCAGAGCCAGGTTAATCATAATCTGGGCTCGTGTTCATCAGTTGAACAAGATCAAGGTTGAAACTTTTTGAAGATCCAAGGTTGTTCTTTGTAGATCCGGGCAGAAGACCAAAGTTTGAAACTTGTGTGGTGCAAAAGCTTGAGTCTTTCACGTTCTTACCTTCAAAGACTCAACCTTTCCACTCCTTTCTGGGTTCATCAGTGTTCTAAGATCAAGATCTCCTCGTTTCCAAGCTTTTGAAGTCAAGCTGGTTGAAGATGGAGAGTGTTAGAATGAAGGTTCCAGTTACTCTCAATGGGAGTAACTTTCTGTTGTGGTCTCACCTAGAGAAGACTGCTGTGGGAAGTAAGGGTCTATGGAGTCACATCACATCTGGTGAGGCTCCTAAGCTCATTACTCAAGAAGGTGAAGCTGAAGGTGCCACAAGTGAAGTGGATAAATGAGGATATGATGGTTGTGACACTTCTTCAAGGATCTCTTGAGACCTCTATCATGGAAGCTTATAGCTACTGTGAAATCGCAAAGGATCTATGGGATACCCTGGAGAAAGTGTATGGAAACATCTCAAACTTGAGCCGGGTGTTTGAGGTGAAGAGAGAAATAAATGGGCTGGTTAAAGAAGATATGGAGTTTACTAAGCATCTTGGGAGGTTCTGAGCACTCTGGTCTGAACTTGAGATGTTGAGGCAAAGCACAGTTGATCCTGATGAGCTGAATGAGAGGCGTGAGCAAGATAAAGTCTTTGGACTACTTCTCACCCTGAATCCAGGTTACAACAACCTAATCAAGCACATCTTGAAAGCTGAGAAGCTCCCATCTCTAGAACATGTGTGTGCACAGATACAAAAGAAACAAGGCTCTATTGGGTTGTTTGGAGGTAAAGGGGAACTGTCTTTGGCAAACCAAGCTGCGCAAACCGACCAGATTGAAGCTCCGATGAAAAACAAGGCTGCTTACAACCAATATGAAGATAAGATGATCAATGGGAACTGTGATCTCTACAAGAAGCATGGCCACAAGAAGAGTCAATGCTGGATCCTTCACCCACATCTTAAGCTGGCTACGTTCATGAAGGAGAGGGAAGCTAGAGTTCACATATCGGAGGGTTCAAATGGTACTGGTACAAGCAAGAAAAATGATGGTGATAAGAGGGAAGCAAGTGATGGAAAGTCCCTGGTCGCCGACAGAGGAAGCACCAGCAGGAGCAATGATCAAGACTACATAAGGAGGTCAGACATTGAAGCTCTCATCAAAATGCTTAAGGAGAATGGTAACACCTTTGGTAACCTTAATGGGTATTCGCTTGGTGCTTCAATGATTTCTAGTAAACTAGAATGTGAATGATGCTAGGACTGATAAAACTGGGAAGATAATAGAGAATGGAAGTGATAGTCTAAGTCTTACTTGTTCTACTCCTAAAGTTACTTGTCACACTGGTAGTAGCTTATCTAAGCCATTGATAGTAAACTCAGGTGCTTCTCATCACATTATAAGTGACACCAATTTGATTAAAGATATTGAACCGGCCAATGGTCATGTTATGATTGCTAATGGTCATAAGATTCCTATTAGAGGAGTAGATAATCTAAAATTGTTTAGTAAGAACTCAAGAGCTTTCTATATGCCTGAATTCACATCAAACCTCTTGTCTGTTAAGAAATGCACTACTGATTTGAATTATAAGGTTATATTCAGTCCTAACGATGTTGAGTTTCAGGATATTGAGAGCCACAAGTTGATTGGAAAGGGAGTTACCAAGGGCTAGTTATATTTTCTTGAAGAGCTTGCTCATGTTTCTGATTTTAGTTGTTCATTTACTTCTGCTTCTTCTTCTTTGAATAAGAATGCTTTGTGGCATGCTAGATTAGGACATCCTCATGTTAAAGCTTTGAACTTGATGTTACCAGGTGTTGTTTTTGAAAATAATGAGTGTGAAGCTTGCATTTTAGGCAAGCATTATAAGATTGTCTTTGCAAGATCATCTAGTGTTTATGAGAATTGCTTTGACTTGATTTATTCTGATGTTTGGACTGCACCTTGCAAATCTAGAGATAATCATAAGTATTTTTTAACATTCATTGATAAAAAAAATCCAAATACACCTGGTTAACACGTATTCCTTCAAAAGATAGGGTCCTTGATGCATTTAAAAACTTTCAATCATATGTGACTAACCATTATCATGCTAAGTTTAAATTCTTTAGATCAGATAATGGAGGGGAATACACCAGTTATGCATTAAAGGATCACTTAGCTCAAGATGGGATCCTACATCAAACCAGTTGTCCCTACACTCCTCAGCAGAAGGAGTTGCTGAGAGGAAGAATCGCCACCTTATGGAGGTAGCAAGGTCCCTAATGTTTCAAGCCAATGTGCTAAAGAGGTTTTGGAGTGATGTTGTGGCTACAGCTTGTTATCTGATCAACCGCACACCCACAAAGGTATTGCAAGATCAAGCTCCTTTTGAGGCTCCAAACAAGTACAAGTCATTAGTAGACTACCTGAGGGTCTTTGGGTGCTTGTGCTATATACTAATTCCGGGGGAGATGAGAAATAAGTTGGAAGCTAAGAGTACAAAGCCAATGTTTATCGGCTACTCCACCACTCAAAAGGATACAATTGCTATGATCCTGTGGCAAGAAGGGTTCTGGTGTCTAGGGATGTAAAGTTTACAGAATCAAGGGGGTACTTTGAGGAGAAGAATAAAGAAGAGTTGAAGGACCTTACCTCGGATAAGGCAGCAACTCTAAGAATCATCTTGGAAGGTCTTGGCATTGGTGGAAGCTCAGATAGTCGTGAAGAGTTTGATTCTGGCCGAGAAGAGTTTGACTCTCCAGAAGAAGAAGAAGATGGAAGCTCAGGTTCTCATGATCAAGGTGGTGACACTCAAGAAGATCAAAAAGGTTCCGTGTATCAAGATGAGGAAGAGTTTGGAGATGGTGTAGTGGAACAGCATCAACAACAACCATTGAGGAGAAGCTCAAGGATAAGAAGACCACCATCAGATTGGGTTCACACTAGGGTATACTACAATGCCCAAGCAGTAGAACACCCATCTCATGTTGTGTGCTCGTTCACACAATATCCAAAAGAACATTTTGCTTTCATGGTCAGCATGACGAGAGTTACATACCAAGATCCTATGAGGAAGCTGTGAAAGACAAGGAATGGAAGGAATCGGTTGGTTCTGAGGCAGATGCAATGATCAAGAATGACACTTGGTATGAAAGTGAGTTACCAAAGAGAAAGAAGGCAGTTACCAGTAAATGGATCTTCACTATTAAATACTTGGCTAATGGGAAGATTGATAGGAGGAAGACCAGATTGGTTGCAACTTCACCCAAACCTATGGAGAGGATTATGTTGACACCTTTGCACTAGTTGCAAAGCTTCACACCATTAGGATCATCTTGTCACTTGTGGTTAACCTTTAGTGGGGTCTTTTGCAAATGGATGTGAAGAATGCATTCCTCCAAGGAGAACTTGAAGATGAAGTCTATATGCATCCTCCACCAGGCCTAGAACACTTAGTGAAGAAGGGAAATGTGCTAAGGCTCAAGAAGGCAATATATGGTCTAAAGCAGTCCCCTAGAGCATGGTACAACAAGTTGAGCACTCCACTTAATGGAAAAGGGTTCAAGAAGTCTGAACTGGATCACACCTTATTCACCCTCTCGACCACATCAGGTATAGTAGTCCTTCTTTTGTATGTTGATGATATCATCATCACAGGAATTGACAAGGCTGGTATACAATCCACTAAGGATTTCCTTAAATCTGTTTTTGAAATTAAAGATTTGGGAGAGATGAAATACTTCCTTGGTATTGAGATATGTAGATCCAAGGAAGGATTATTTCTGTCCCAAAGAAAGTATACACTTGATATTTTTAAAGATGCAGGTAAGTATGGAGGAAAGACAGCAAAAGATGCCATTAGAGGATGGGTATAATGTTCCTCGTGAGGGGGAGACTGAAGACAGCCGACCATTCCATGATCCTAAGCTCTATAGGAAGCTTGTTGGTAAGTTGATCTATCTCACCATTACACGACCTGATATCTGTTTTGCTGTGAACCAGGTGAGACAACACATGCAAGTTCCAAAGGAATATCATTGGCACATGGTTGAGAGGATCTTGGTGTATCTAAATGGGTCGCCAAACCTTGGAGTCTAGATGGGATGCAATAGAAGCACATAAGTAGTGGGGTATTGTGATGCTGATTGGGCAGGAGATAGGATGATAGGAAGTCAACCACTCGATATTGCACATTCATAGGTGGGAACTTAGTTACATAGAAGAGCAAGAAGCAAATGGTGGTCTCTTGTTCTAGTGAAGAATCTGAGTATAAGGCAATGTTGAAGCTTACAAACGAGTTGGTGTGGATCAAAGGCATTCTGAAGCATGTGGAGATAGACCAGTCTACACCAATGACTATGCATTGTGCTAACCAAGCCGCAATCCATATTGCTTCCAACTCAGTATTTCATGAAAGGACCAAGCACATTGAAGTCGATTGCCACAAGGTGAGACAAATGATTGGGTTAGGAGTGATCTTGCCATGCTACACAAGGAGTGAGGATCAGTTGGCATATGTGTTTACAAAGGCGGCTAGAGAGAAGACAATGGAGTCCATCCATGTGAGGTCGATACTCTGATCTAACCCAACTTAGCTAATCCCCTACTATGGGGTCTTTACTTTTTTCCCTCATAAAGGTTTTATCCAAAAAGGGTTTTCCTTGGTGAGGTTTTTAAAGAGGAAGACCTCATAGCCTTCCAAGCTCGACTTGTTCCATATGGTCATGCTTGAGGGGGAGTGTTAAGTTGAAGTATCTACATGGGTTGATAGAAAGAAGGAAGAGTGGAGAAGTTTTTGGGTCGACCTTGTCCGTACAAGTCCGTACATGCCGTACAAGGTCGACCAAAGGCACTCGACCAAGAATTTACCATTCGGGTAAAACCAAATTAACCCGAATGCTTTCCTTGGGAGGTAACCTTATCAAACCGTTGGAAAGGAAGAAGGGAGCCACTTGGACAGGCTGGCACAAGCTGGAAGGGTCGGCATCTTGTCAAAGATGCTGATGCCATTTACTTGGACATGAAGCCTTAGTTTGAATTAGGCGCGCCTTGAGTCAACCACAGCTACAACTTTTCTCCCTTTGCTTTATGGAAACCCTTGTAGCTTTCTCCAAAATGTTCTTCATAGTCTTCATCAGTCTCCCTTACACATAAGTCTAAATCGAGTCTAGTATTTCTTAAATCTGTTCTTAGTCTCCTTCTGGTTACATTTCTGTCAAGATATCAAAAGATTATAAAGGTAGGATGATTTGCTTCTCCACAGCTTGTCTAACCTTGTGGCAGTCTACTTCAATGTGTTTGGTCCTTTCATGAAAAACTGAGTTGCTGGCGATATGAATGGCAGCCTGGTTGGGACAAAGCATTGTGATGGGTGATGTTGTCTCGATTCCCATGTCTCCAAGAAACCCCTTGATCCATATCAACTCATTGGTGAGGTTTCTCATAGCTCTATACTTTGCCTCAGCACTAGAACATAATACAACCTTCTGCTTCTTGCTTTTCCAAGTCACCAAATTCCCTCCAATGAATGTACAATATCCAGTAGTTGATCTCATGTCAACCCTATCTCCTGCCCAATCAGCATCATAATATCCAGTTATCTCAGTGCTTCCATTGCATCCCATCAAAACACCTTGACCAGGAGCTTCTCTCAAGTATCTCAAGATCCTCTCCAACATGTTCCAGTGATGAACCTTAAGAGCTTGCATGTTCTGACTGACTTGGTTCACAGCAAAACAAATGTATGGCCTTGTGATAGTTAACTAAATAAGTTTCCCAACCATCCTACTTTATTTCTTGACATCTCCAAATGGCTTATCTTCAAACACCCCCTCTTGCAGCACCTTGTAGCCATCTTCAAGTGGATTCTTTTCTTTCCTTCCTCCAAGATCACCTGCCTCACTCAATAGATCAAGTGTGTACTTTCTTTGAGATAAGAATATCCCCTCTTTAGATCGCCATACCTCAGTCCCTAGAAAGTACTTTAGTTCACCCAAGTCTTTAATATCAAAGGAAGATTTGAGAAAGGCTTTGGTTAAAGAGATACCTTCATTATCACTTCATGTTATTGACATGAAGACTAAATAAGGTTTCTATAAACCTTTATAAGCTGGAGGCTGGACTTGAGAATCAGAAGAGGCTGGAATTGTGAATCAGACTATGCCGGTCTTGAGAATCAGGAAAGGAGAGTATTGATCTGAATGAATAAAGAAGACAAAGAAATAAAGCTTTATAAGGTTTGTATAAGCCTTTATAAGCTGGTCCGTATAAGGTTTTATTAAGTCTTTATAAGCAAGTATTATGCCTTAGGAATATTCTGAGGGAACTCTCCAAAGGCTCTGGACGAATAAAATGAGAGGAAGGAGATGTTGGAACTAAAGGACAAGTCAGAGGCATCACCCTACTATCCAGATCTATTATTCAAGAAAAAGAGCTGTTGGAGAGAGGCATCACTCTATTTTCCAGATCTATTATCCACCTTTCACATCTGCCCCTCCTTTATGTTTAGTTTATTATTTTATCCTTAAGTCTGTTTACTAGTTGTAACCATGAACTAAAGAATCTAAGGAAAGTTATCCTTCTCTCTCTTGTTTTCGAAAATCGCTCTCTCTCTCTCTTCTCTCTCGAGTTCTTCTCTCTCTCTCTCTCTTCTCTCTCGAGTTCTTCTCTCTCTCTCTTGTTATTCAACCTTTTCTTCATTTTCTAACATGGTATCAGAGCTTGTAAGCTCCTGTACACCAAAATACTTCTGCAACCTTACTTTATTCATCTTACTCTTTCATCTCTTCGGTTTATTTTCACTCAAATCTCTGAAAATTTCTTTTGTCCAGTGGACAATAGATTGGGGTTTTCAATCCCTTGTTCGAAAAGTTCTTGGTCGTGTTCTCTATCTCTTTTCTAAACACAATATCATCCCTAAGAAGATTTCTCTTCTATTACCCGCCATTACTAGCAAGAAAAGATGGAGCAGTACAAGTCTTTTACGATTCCAGCTACCCTAAAGGGAGCCAACTACATTACTTGGTCACGGTTGGCCAAGACAGCCCTTGGTGGACGAAGTTTAGGAGAGAATATCACTTCAAGTGAGGGGCCAAGACAAGTCAGCAAAGGAGGAGATGGCAAGGAGATTGTAGAGGTAGATGAAGGAAAATGGGGACGAGAAGACCTCATGGTGCTGTCTATCTTACAAGGCTCACTTGATACACCTATCATGGATGCATACTCTCACTGTGAAACTGCAAAAAAATTGTGGGATACCTTAGAAAAGGTTTATGGAAACACTTCAAACCTAACAAGGATATTTGAGGTGAAAAGGGCTATCAACAATCTCCAGCAAGAGGAGATGGACTTCACCAAATATCTTGAGAAGTATAGTTAACTGTGGGCCGAGTTGGAAATGCTGAGACCAAGCACCACATATCTCAACACAATTGAGAAAAGGTGTGAGCAAGACAGGGTCTTTGGACTGCTCCTCATGCTTAACCCAAGCTTTAATGATGTTCTCAAGCATATCTTGAGGTCCAATGAGTTACCAAGCTATGATGAGGTGTGTTCCCAACTTCAGAAGGAGTGAGGTTCAGATGGATTGCTAGGTAGAGAGGGAACTCTGTCTATGGCAAACAAGGCTGAGAAGGTGGACAATGCATCCGCAAAAATGTCCTACTTCGAACCAAGAGGTGGAGGAGGAGGAGGAGATCGACAAGTGATGTGTGACAACTGTAGGAGGACAGGTCATACTAAAAACATCTGTTTGATTCTCCACCCACACCTCAGGCCACCTAAACCCACTCCAGCAAGAGCTCATGAGGCCAGGACACCTGAATCAAGCAACGCTCATATGCGCCTAAGAGCGGATGGAAGAGCCATCGTTTCAGTAACTCATGTGACTGGAACTACCTCTCAGTCCATGTCTCAACTCCACAATGAGGATGCCTTCATCCGCAAGTCAGATATTGAAGCTCTCATAAAAGCTCTCAATGCAAACTCTGGTAACACAAACATTAATGCTTTGAATTCTATACACAATGCATCTTTATTTACTAGAGCATTGGTAATTGACTCAAGGTCATCTCACCACATGATTAGAGATGCTAAACTTACTACTAATGTCAAACCAGCTCTAGGAAATGTTTTGATAGCAAATGGTCATAGAATACCCATTGAGGGAATATGCAATCTAAACATGTTTGATAAAGTATCTAAAGCTTTATATATGCCTACTTTTACATCTATTTTTTTGTCGTTCAAAAGAGCAACTAATGATCTTGATTGCAAGGTGACTTTTGGTCCTAATGAGGTGTGCTTTCAGGATATTAAAACCAACAAGCTGCTGGGAAAAGGTGTAAGCAAGGGAGAGCTTTATTTACTTGAAGACACCAAGCTTACACCAAACTTATGTTGTGATTTCAATTCTGATTTTGTTTTAGCTAATAATTTTTATGGCATGCTAGACTAGGTCATCATTCCTCTAGAGAACTAGGGCTGATATTACCCAATCTTGATTTTAAAAATGAAAGTTGTGAGGCTTGTGTACTTGGGAAACATTGCAAGTCAATATTTCCCAAGTCCTTAACTATCTATGAAAAATGCTTTGATCTTATTCATTCTGATGTATGGACTGCCCCTTGTGTATCTAGGGAAAACCATAAGTATTTTTCTGCTTTCATAGATGAAATATCAAAATACAGTTGGCTCACCTTAATTCAAAGCAAAGATAGAGTATTAGAAGCATTTATCAACTTTCAGAATTATGTGGCTAATCATTTTAATTCAAAGATCAAGATTTTTAGGTCTGGCAAAGGAGAAGAGTATACTAGCCATGGATTCAAAAATTATTTAACAAAACATGGAATTATCCACCAAACGAGTTGCCCATAAACACCACATCAAAATGGAGTGGATGAGAGGAAGAATCGTCACCTTATGGAAGTTGCAAGGAGAATGATGTTCCACACTCGTGTACCCAAATGATTATGGGGTGATGTTGTGGTAGCTGCATGTTATCTAATCAATAGAATACCTACCAAAGTCCTTCAAGATGCCTCTCCATTTCAGGTATTTAACAAACACAAACCACATATTGATCATTTACGTGTGTTTGGTTGTCTGTGCAATGTGTTGACACGAGGAGGACAAAGGACAAAGTTAGATGCTAAGAGTGTCAAAGGCATGTTCCGGGATATTCCCACACACAAAAAGGCTACAAGTGCTACATACCTGAGCTGAGACGTGTTATGGTCTCAAGGGATGTCAAATTTATGGAATCACAAGGTTATTATGATGAGAAGAATTGGGAGAACTTGCAAGATCTCTGAAATGTGTCCTCGGACATGGCATCTAAAGTGAAGATTATCTTGAAAACTTGGGTATTACCCAACCATGAACCACTGAGGCTCCAAGGTCTACCAAATCAGAAATGTAAGATTTTAAGAGTGTAGAGGTTGTGTGTGATGAACAATCTCCTTTGGAGCAAGAGAGAACTCAAAATGATGAGAGAGAACGATCTGGTTTATGCTTATGTTACTTTGAACCAGAAACAGAGATTATGAGAGACTTAGAGAGATTTGAGAGATTAAGAAATGGGTAGACTAAGAGAGACTGATTCAAGAACACTAAGCTTTGATATTTTGAAGTAGAGAGGGGAAATCCCCTTACTCTCTAACAGAATAAACTCGATAGAGATACAAATATATAGAGAGATGGGATACATTAGAGTTTACAAATAATCAAACAAAGCATGTGGAGTCAAGGGAAGGAGGCTTCTCGGTTTGAATTGTGTGGACAGTAGTGTCCACACGCTTTGGGAAAGCCTGTAACCAGAGGAGCTCGCCTAAGGTAAGCTTGGCCCATAATGAGCCAACAAGGTCATTGTACCTTTCCAGAGATCTGTCCAGGTTCATGCCCCTTCCTTTGGTGAGTGGATAAGGTTCTTCCCTTATCCACAAACGGTCATCTTCCTTTATGGAAAGTCTCCTTGCTCTTCCTTTGGCAGATGGAATATCTTCAGCATCTTTTTTCACTCGTCTGAACCTCCCTCAGATCCCAAGCCTTTGCTCACAACTCTAAACCTTCTTGAAGCTTGGTTTACAAGTCTTGTGCATTCTTAGGGTTGTACGGCCATAGATCATCAAGCTGGTCCGTACACTTTATGCCCTAAGTTTTCAAAAGACCTAAAGCCCATTTTAAACTCAAATGGTCGAGTAATGTTGATTTTGGGTCGAGGTTGGTCCGCATGGTCCGTACAGTCCGTACGGTCGTACGGCCATCCGTACACCTAACCCAAATATCGACCATCCCCTTCTCCTTACCAAAGCTTCCGAAAGTATATCATGATCTTCCTTAAGGTGTTCTATAGCCTCTTGTACACTTATAAGCTTCCCACAACCTTCTACATTCTTGTTGCACAAGATCTCTTCACACCATCTATCTCCTTTGCCCCATCTCATCTCTTCATAAGTTCATTGTGATCTCTTCAAGTTAACACTCCCCCTCAAGCTTGACTCTAGTGATCCTAAGTCATGCTTGGAACCTTGAAGAGCTTCCTCATTAAAAACCTCACCAAGGAAAACCCTTTTTGGGATAAAACCTTGATGAGGGATTGGCCAGTGGGTCTTTGTGTCTTGGATCATTTTGATGGACACAAAGACCCTGGATCATGGCCCTCACTGTGATGCAAGTCTCATCCGACTCCCATTGCACACCACTAAGTCTTCTTGAGCTAGTCTAGCTCATTCCACACTGATCTTGGTCTCTCCCCCTTTCACCCAACCTTCTGTTGGGTTTAAGTGCTCAGATTACCCAGATACAAACTCCATTTAGTCCCATCTTCCTTCTCGGCCTTGGTCGCTTCTTATTCTTGAATAACCACCAAGGATCTTCCCTTCACAGATCATTGAAGCTTCTCAATAATCCCCCTCAAGCTTGGGACTGAGTCTTTAGGAAGACACAAGCTTGGATGGAAAACTTCATGATTTTGATCAACACACCACTGCACATTCTCTTCTTGAACTTGCCATCTTGTATGGAATTCTGGTAGATGCCTCAGTCTTCTCTTCAACCACCATACTTCAGAAGCCGCATTGTAGAGTAACCTTCTTCTTCACACAACCAAGAGTGCTCTGACCACTCTTGTCTAGACTTGCCAATGTCTAAACCTGGATGGCTTCATCTTCTCTTCGTGGTGCAATGGTGAGGAGGAACCATGTCTTGAACTTAGATCATAAGGTAGCTCACTCAAGTCCCCACCTCAAGCTTGAATTGAGTCTAGGTTCAAGCTTGAAAGTGAGCCTCAATGAGCATGCAAACCATGACCACACCACCTCAACAGCTGCGGTTAAATCACTTATCCACCTCCATGTCTTCAGCTTCAAGTACCCTCAGGTCATCGGCCCTCCAAGGTTCAGTGATGAACTTGCTTTGTGCATCTTCATTGAGCGAGGAGCATATCACTACCAACAGCTGCGCTTAAGTCTACTTAGTTGATGCACAAGCACCAAAAATCTCCACTGCTTCAGCAATGGGCATTGCCTTCCTATTTGTTCTGTATTGATGTTGAACAAGAGACACTCTTTGTGAACCTGAAACAACACTCAAACTCCAGACAAGATAAGACACACTTACATTGGGATCAAGCCTTGACTAATAATCAATTTGATCACCAATGTCACAAGCTTTGCATTTAGACAGTATCTCAATGTCATTAAGATCCATCTAATCTAAGCTTACCACTCTCTAAATGCTATCACAAAGCACTTAGGGCAACCATTCCCTGCCTTAAACGACCCTTAGACTTTAGTCTAGATGTCTCAACCTTAAGGCAGTCCCAATGACAACAGTATGCAACAGCCTTAACCTATTAAACTCATGAATACAATCCGGATTAGATACCACTATCTATCATCCTAGCAAGACATTCATTTAGAATAGAGACTAAGCAATAGTATCATTTCCAAATACCTGACCCAAATGCTATACTTTAATAAGTTTCTATTCATGTATGCAAGCAGATTCAGAACATAATATCTAATATCATGTCAAGCAACATTTAGAACTGGAGTAAGCACTTTAAATACACAACCATTCAAAAGAGTCTCTTTCAACATATCTTGGGACAGATTCTAAACTTTTACATCTAGCAATCTTTAAACATACACTCAGGTCTCAAACACATCACACACACACATTTCAGTTCATAAAGTTCACAAAGGATCAAGCTTTAATCAAGGGAAAGAATTGTTCTTACTAACAAGGAACTAGTTTTAGTTCCTTGAACCACCAGTGATAAATGGACTGAACAAGAGCTATTGGTGTCGACCCCAACATCTCCTTCCTCCATGGACCTTCCCCTTGGACTCTCCATGTCAAAGACCCCACCTTTCTTCATACTTGAGTTGCCCCCACCAGTAACAAGGTGAAAGCTTTCACCTTTCTTCATAGTCTTTGAATAAGAACACGCCTAGACTGTTTTGATGAAGAGGGTAGCTAATCCAATCCATAACTCCTGGATCCGAGGCTCTCCTTTCTTCTGGATGGGTATGAGAGAGTATGGGACTTAAATAACACCTTATGGGCTTTCCGGATGAACACTTTCTTGTAGAGGTTGAACCGGCTGGAAAGGAAGTGTCTTTTGGGTTTGAAATGACATGAGAGTGAGCTTACATTTTCAGCGGATGAAGGAACCAATTTGTTGTTAACCTGGCTCTGATACAATGTAAGATTTTCAGAGTGTAGAGGTTCTGTGTGATGAACAAACCCCTTTGGGGCAAGAGAGAACTCGAAATGATGAGAGAGAAGGATCTGGTTTACGCTTGTGTTACTTTGAACCAGAAACAAAGATTATGAGAGACTTAGAGAGATTTGAGAGATTAAGAAAGGGGTAGACTAAGAGAGACTGATTCAAGAACACTAAGCTTTGATATTGTGAAGTAGAGAGGGAAATCCCCTTACTCTCATACTGAATAAACCCGACAGAGATACAAATATATAGAGAGATGGGATACATTAGAGATTACAAATAATCAAACAAAGCATGTGGAGTCAAGGGAATGAGGCTCCTCGGTTTGAATTGTTTGGTCAGTAGTCTCCACATGTTTTGGGACAGCCTGGAACCAGAGGAGCTCACCTAAGGTAAGATTGGCCGAGAATGAGCCAACAAGGTCACTGAACCTTTCAAGAGGTCTGTCCAGTGTCATGCCCCTTCCTTTCTTTTGAACATTATGCAAAATTTATCTAAGAAAAGGAGCAATTCATGCATACAATGGTTTGTTCTCATCATTCTACCCTTTTCCTAAACACTTTCAAACTCTACCCTTTCTCTTTGTGTTAATCCCATCCCCTTTTTATCCCAAAGACTCAGAAAGACACCCTTTCTCACTCATGAAATGAACTCTCTCTCTCTCTCTTTTATTTGAACCAACTAGGGACATCTTTTTTTTTACTTAGCTCCATTCTTTTCTTTTTGTTTCCCCCAACCTTTTATTATCTCTTTTTTTTCTATGGGGTTTTCTTTAAAGTACCATGAGCTTTTATTTCTTTTTTTATCCCTAGTGACCATCTTCTTTCATCTCTCTTTTGGTTCATTCCTTCTGCCTATCTCTCACCTCAAAACCCAAGATCAAAGCTTATAATCACCAACACACTTCCCACTCCTAAATGCTAGCTCAATTGAGGTCCAATAGCTAGCCAAAGATGAGAATAAGCCAATGTCGCTCAGAATACTCTCAAGATCTTACACATGACAAGCTATCAATAAAAGACCTCACTCAAGCAAATTCAGTTAAGGTCTCAAAGAATGGTGAGGGTTAAAGGGTAAGGAGGTGTCAATTGGGTTTTCAAAGAGTGGTGCAATTGATAAAGATGAACCCAAATGTGTATAAGATTCATGATCAAGTATACAAGAGTCCATAAGCAAGATATGTTAAGTTCATTAAGCCCTAGTTCAGTTTGGAGTTGGTTTCAAGAACAATGTCAATCTCAAGCAACAACCAGTTTCAAGAAGCGTTTTCAAGGCTCGAAGCTTACAAGTCTTTCAAGAGATGCTTAAGCTTAACTAGGGTGTCATTTTAAGTTATAGATATGTGTTATTAATGAGGCAATACAATCCTTGCTCCCTATGCAATATGAACGCAATCTATATGCTTTAGACTCAATCTTAACGATGAAATGATGCAACCTAAATGATTCTTTTTGTTGTTTTTAAATTTTTCAATTTTTTTTGATGAAAATAACTATGTACAATGCATGACTAAAGTGTATGAAATTTATAAAAATAAACATAATTAGATACTTGATACCTCCCCCAAACTTAAATCACACAGTCTTTGTGTGACTAAGAGAAAGGGAGATACCGAAAATATGACAAAAGCAAAAGAAAAGTGGTATATGCAAGGAAAGCTTGGAGTAGTACCTAAGTGGAGATTGGAGTATGGCAGTGGGTGTCTAGAGTCGGTGAAACCAACTGACATGATTCATAGCGACTACAAGAGGCTGATACGGGATGTATACCATAAGGCTTGGGTGCTTCACCGCTTTTCTCCTTTCCTCTAGTGCTAAACTCAACCTGAAAAACTCAACCATATTTATTAAGCAACCTAAAAATAAAGAAAATGAAGATTGTATACAAGGATAACATGGGATTTCCTCCCAAGTGAGCTTGTTTTAAGTCTATAGATTGACTACCTTTTCACTTGACTAATGAGAAGGAGGATCCTTTCCATCTTCAAGAGTGATGGTGAGGACTTGAGAAAGGGAATCTTGAAGCTTGACTAGATCATCTTGGAGCTGAGGGGTTATGATTGCCTTTGCACTTGAGAATGTTTTGGACCTTCCCTTGCACTTGATCTTGTACTCAATAGCTCCATCCTTAGGCTTCATTGGGTGCAGAGTGAGAGTGTGTGGCATTTTATTAAGAGGTGAAGGTTGAGGCTCTTTCATCTTCTTCCTTTTTCCATGGGTAGCCACAATGGCCCTACTCACCCCTTCCTTTTGAGCATTTTCCAAATGCTCATCACACATTTCTTTAGAAGACTCACCATTAAGCCCTTCTTGCTCACAAACAATCACTTCATTTTTCAGTTTTTCAATTGAAGGTTCTCCACGAGTGATGGTTCCACAATACTCAACATTAATTATTGGAGACTTGATTGGGTAGGAGATAGCTTTGTTGACATTGTGGAGAATCGCTCTCTTGTTATGGAAATCAGTGCAAGCACCAACAGTAGCAAGGAAAGGTGTACCCAAGATCAATGGTATTCTCCTCTTAGTTATCATGTCCAAAATAGTGAGGTCTATTGGAATGGTGCATGTTCCAATCTTCAAAGGAAAGTCCCTGATGAGACCAATAGGGGTTGTAGAAGAAGAGTCCCCAAACATAAGTGAAGAAGTGCTAGTCTCCATGTTCTTAATCCTCAGGCACTTCACCATCTCTAATGAGATCACATTCACACTTGCACCAGAATCAACAAGAGCATCATCAAGTGTGAATTCACCAAGAGAGCAGGATAATGTGAACTTCCCTTGGTCTTGAAGCTTAGGAAGTGACTTTGGTGGGATTTGTGGATCAAGGGTTGCTGTGGATATGTCTAGAAGCTCTCCTACTTCTTCTTTGTGAGCTAAAATGTCCTTGATCATCATCATTTGGACATGAGCATCACACATACGTGAGATCTCTGGAAGCTTGACTCCTACATCACACATATTTTTTCTGAACTTGGAAATCACTTTCTTTTGAGCTTTAGTGAGGAACCTTTGTGGAAATGGGAGCTTATCATAAGGGGATTGCTCAACTTTATAAGTTTCTTCTAGCTCAACCTCTTTCAACGCCTGGACAGATTCCCTATGAACCGGTTGTTTAGCCTTGTGTTCAGATGGTTGCACAACCTTTTCCTCAATCTTCTCTACAACTTGTATCTCAACTCTCTCTACAACCTTATGTTCAGCTTTTTCCAAAATCTGTGCTTCAGCCTTGGCTAGAATCTGTTTCCCGGCATGTCCAATCTCAATTCCATACAAGAGTCTTTCAATCTCATCCACCTCTTTCTCATGATCACTCAATACAATCTCAGAAATATCATTAGAGAGGATGGCATTGCAATACTCTTTGGGGTTCTGCTCTGATTTTCCTGGTAAAGATCCCATTGGGCGCTTAGAGCTTGAACTCATGGAGGAAAACTGATTTTCTAAAGCCTTGAACTTGTTGTTGAGCTCATTGTAGCCTCCTTCAATCTTTATGTGGATGTTCTTCAGTTCATCTCCAATTGTCTTTTCATTTCTTGCTTGAGATTCTAGGAGTTGCTTGAACATTGATTCCACACTATCTTTGGGATGAGCTTGTGAGGAACTTGCCTGAGCCTGAGTAGATTGATTTCCTTGAGAGGGAAAACCTGGTGGATAACTTTGCTTGGCTTGATAGCCACCATGTTGGTTGTTGTAGAAGGGTTGTTGTTGGTAGGTGTTTTGGTATTGAAAGTTAGGCTCCTTCTTGTACCATTGACCATTAGCATTAATGAAACACAACTCTTGTTTTCCTTCTAAACCCTCTACTTCATTAACCTCCAAAGCTTCTTCTTGACCCTGCTTGCTAACAAAGTTCACCTTCTCTTGTTTTGCTCTGTCTATAAGGAGCATGTCTAGCTTATTTTGAAGAGATTTTAGCTCTTTCCTTGTGTGGGAGTCCTCACCACCTACGCCTCGGTTTTGTCTATCAAATTCATCATCGTACACTGAGTCACTTTGTGCCATGTTCTCAACAAACTCCATTCCATCTTGAGTTGTTCTTCCTAAGAAGAAACCATTGCTTGCTCTGTCTAACATGCTTCGATACTTAGGCAGAACTCCTCTGTAGAAAGTGCTTAGTGTACTCTCATTATTGAAACCATGGTGAGGACATTGTGTTAGGTAGCCTTTGAACCTTTCCCATGCTTCAGCAAAACTCTCTAGGTTCTTTTGTTGAAATCCAGAAATCTCATTTCTCAGCTTAGCAGTTCTAGATGTGGAGAAAAACTTGTTAAGGAAGACCCGCTTGCATTCTTCCCAAGTATTAATGGAGCCATGAGGTAGACTCTTCTCCCAAAGGTGGGCTTTGTCTCCCAAAGAGAAGGGAAACAATCTTAGTTTGAAAGCGTCTTCAGAGATACCATTGATCTTCGTTGTTCCACATAGCTTGTCAAAGTTATCCAAGTGGTCAAGGGGATCCTCCAAAGCGAGACCATGGTACTTGTTCGCTTGGATCATGTTGATCAAACTTGACTTGATCTCAAAGTTGTTGTTCTCCACTGCTGGTGCTCTGATACCTGCCCTATTTCCATGGATGTTGGGCTGGTCATACGTTCCAATCGCCCTAGCTTGGTGTTGAGGGTTTGCAGCCCCTTGGCCTTGTCCCGCTTGAAATCCTGCTGGAGGAACTCCGTTAGGGTTTTGTCCATTGTTGTCATCTCCATGGACATTCTGATCATGCTGGTGTACATCCATTTCTAATCCCAATTGGTTGAAAGGGATCAGTTGCTCTTGTCTTCTTTTTCTTTATAATTCTCTCTCTAAAGCTCTGATGTTTTCTACTCGGGGAGCAAGGTTTGTTGGTCCTCTACTCCTCAAGTTCATACACCTAGTATTTCAAAGAGAATGAAGAAAGAGTGTCAGTAAACAAATAAAATAAAATAAGACTTAGTCTCAAGCTATGACTAAATCTCACTGTCAAAATCAACTTAGAACTGGCAACGGCGCCAAATTTGATAAAGGATTTTACTATATCCTAGTCAAAATAGTATAGATGAGTGTCAATCCAATCCTAAGTGATCATGATGCAATGAGAATACAAGTATAAGCTTAATCTAAGTGCAATCAGTTTTGATTTGTGAAATAAGGTAACAGGAGAACACAAAGGTAAAAACTAGAATTCTAAATCAATTGAGAAACAAAGAACCCATGGGCAGGGGTATTGACTTTGGGTGACTAAGATCTAACTTAGAATGTTAACACAACAATCAATCCGGTTCTACTAGTCTAAACGCACCATTAAACTAGTTCTTTATCAAGATAAAAGTTCATTTGCTTTCAATCACTAAACATCAAATGTCTTTGGTGTAGTTAAATCAAGCAATCATTAAGAATAGGTCTATTAACTATCTAAACTTCCCTAACATCAATTGTCATTGGTTAAGCAAGTAAAGAGAATTATCACTTTGGTTGAGACATTTCATCGAACACCTTTCAGGCATAAACTGTCTAAGGATCTAGATCAAAGTGATCAAGTCTAATCTAGCATTAGGGACAAGAGATAATCATAGAACATGAATGATCTAACACTAAACACTCTAAGCTATCACTTAATCACCCTAGATCACCCTAACCCATGAATCCTAAAAGTAACTACTCACTAACAAACATGATGAACTCAAAAACCATAGATGATTCAGAGTTAATCATGGCTAATGATCCAGAATAATCAGTGAAAGAAAAGTAAAATGATCAAAGAAGATTAAGGATTCAATCTTTTTCAACAAAAGTAGTCTATGTCTCTAGATAAAACTAGAGTCCCCTTTTAATTAGGTTTAAAAAGCCTAAATAGTAGTCTAAAAATGAACCGGGTCGACCCAACAAACCTGGGCCAACCCGTAAAAATAAAGTTTCTACGCCCCTAGTGACCTGTCTTGGTCACTACGGATGGTCATTACGACATCCGCAATTCTCCTGTGAGTCTATAGCGACCATTTCTGGTCGCTACGCTGTGGTCGCTACAACATCCGCAATTCTCTTGTGGGTCTGTAGCGACCACTCCTGGTCGCTACGCTGTGGTCGCTACAGCATCTGCAATTCATGTGGGTCTGTAGCGACCACTCCTGGTCGCTACGCTGTGGTCGCTACAGCATCTACAATTCTCATGTGGGTCTGTAGCGACCGCCCCTGGTCACTACGCTGTGGTCGCTACAACATCTGTCAGATCTCACTTTCGTCCCAAACTTCTCTTTCTTAGCCCCAATTGCCTTTGAACTCACCACTAAAGAACTCCAATACCGGATATAGACAAATGCAATGCAATGCAACCTAAACATGTCTTAATGCGAGTCTAAATGATGAAAACGTGCAAAGATAGGTGCTCAAAACAATGTTAATATGTGAGATATCAACTGGATACCAATAAGAGGTGTAGGCTAGTTGAAGTTGTTTAACAAAGAATCTAGAGCTTTTTACATGCCTGAGTTTACTTCAAACTTACTCTCTATCAAGAAGTGTATCACTGATATGCATTGCAATGTTATATTTAGTCCTTATGATGTGAAGTTTCAGGATATTGAGAGCAGCTGATTGATTGTGTTAACCTGAAGTGATAAATCAACTAACTAAAGGTTTATGTGCAAAGCTTGGGCAAGATCCACTTAGAGACTGATCAAGATCTAAGGAGGGTCCAGAACCTTATGCAGAGCCAGAACAAGGTTCATGAGGTGTTTATAATGAATGAAGAAGATTTGGGAGAAGTTTGGAGGCAAATGGTCGATGTTCAAAAATAGGACGGTCCGTACCGTACGGTCGTACGGACTGTACGGACGTGGTTACCCAGAAAATTCACAAATCGACCATTTGGTAAAATTTTGGATTTGTGCAAAAATAAGGCAAAAATGTACGGACCAAACCCTAAATCTGTACACTCCCATGGCATAACCTCGCATCCCAAGTCATGGAGAAGCTTGAAGGAAGAAGAAAGGCAATCAGATGGTTTGTGTGAGAAGGAAGGATCAAATGGCATCTTGGAAAGAAAAATCTGCGAGATGCTGCTTGTGTTGACCATTTGTGGATAAGTTTTAGGCTTATCCAGACTGGAAAGGAAGGAGCCTGATTCTGGACTGGTCATTGGAAAGGTTCATAGACCTTGGTGTCTGATTCTCAGCAAAGTTCTCTTTTGGCGAGCCAGGCTTTCCCAAATTGTCTATAGCTTCTGGTCCATTCATTTCAAAACCAAGGAGCCTCCATTCTCTGCTTACTCTGATATTTTGTAAACCATAGTGTTGCTCATTCTCATCAAGTCCCATCCGCATCATCTCCATCGTTTTTCTTCATCACTAAAGTACTTGAACTCTGAAAACTTCCAGATTGGGAAAGGAGTAACCAAAGGAGATCTTTATATGTTTGAAGAGCTTAGTTCTATGCCTGATCATAAATGCTCTTTTACTTCTGTTTCTGCTTATGTTTTAAATAAGAATGCTTTGTGGCATGCTAGACTAGGACACCCTAATGTTAAAGCTTTAAACTTAATGGTTCCAGGTGTTGTGTTTGAGAATAATGATTGTGAAGCTTGTATTTTAGGCAAGGATTGTAAAACTATGTTCCATAAATCCTCAACCATCAATGATCATTGCTTCTATTTGATTCACTTCGATATTTGGACTGCACCTTGTTTGTCTAGAGAGAATCATAAATATTTCGTTACATTCATAGATGAGAAATCTAAATACACTTGGATAACCTTGAATCCATCTAAAGATAGGGTGCTTGGTGCATTTAGAGATTTTCAAAACTATGTGACTAACCATTTTGATGCCAAGTTGAAAATCTTTAGATCAAATAATGTAGGAGAATCCACCAGTCAAGCATTCAAGCAACACCTATCTCAACATGGAATACTTCACCATACGAGTTTCCCTTACACACCCTAAAAAAAATGGAGTGGCCGAGAGAAAGAACAGAAACCTCATGGAGCTTGCAAGGTCAATGATGTTTCATGCCAGTGCCCCAAAGAAGTTCTGGAGTGATGCAGTTGCTACAACTTGCTACCTAATCAACATAACTACAACCAGGATTCTAGACGACAAGTCACCATTTGAGGTCTTAAACAGGTATAGACCAACCTTGGATCATCTTAGAGTTTTTGGTTGTCTATGCTTTGGTTCTAAGACCAGGAGAGTTGAGGAACAAGCTGGAAGCAAAGAGAACTAAACGGATGTTCATAGTGAAAGTTTTACAGAGCTTATGGTTGTGTAAGCGAGAGGAACCCAAATGGGGAAGATTAGAACTTGTCTTGGTCTAAATGAGAGTGAGACTGATGAGAGAGAGAGAGTAAATGAGTGAAAGGGGTTTTGGGACTAGAGAGAGATTAGGGAGAGACAAAGAGATTGTGAAGAGTAAAGGGGAGAACCCCCTATTCTGCTTATCTATTGCACTCGACAATGAGCCCTTTAAATAGGGAATGACGTTGCATAAGGGTTTACAAGGAATTTAAACAAGGGAGAAAGGAGTCAAACATAATTCAAAAACATGGCCATAAATGCTTAAACTAGGCTGTCACTTGCTGGCACATGAAAGAAGAGTATGGCTGAAAATGCACCAACACGCCTCATGTATCTGTCCAAAGACCAGTCCACATTCAGCTCCTCCTTTCTAGTCTGGATAAGGCTCTTCCTTATCCACAAACGGTAAGCAGCAAGGGTATATCGCATGATCCCCTCAAGATGCCATTCAGATACCTTCTTCTTCCTTTCTTCTTTCTTTCTTTCTTCTTTCTAAGGTTCTTCTTGCCTTGTTCATCAAGCTTTCACCATGGGAGTGTACAGATTAGGGTTTGGTCTGTACACTTTTCACCCCAACTTTGCACATACCCAAAACATATTTATTTGGTCGGTCAAGTTTTTCGGTCGACCTCGTCCGTACGGTCTGTACAGTCCATACAGTCCGTACGACCATATGGAACGGACGCCCTAACTTTGCAGATCGACCAAATGCTCCCAAACTTCACCCAAGTCTTCTTCCTTCATTGTAAACCCTTCCTGGATCTCTTTCTACCTCAGCATTACCTTCTTGACCTTCCTTAGTTCTTGACAGAACTTCCACAATGTTTTGGTCCTTTCTTTGCCCATAACCTTTAGTGATTGATTTATCACTTCAGGTTTAACACTTCCCCTCAAGCTTGACTCTATAGATCCTGAGTCAAGCTTGGAACCCTGAATTCACTCCTCATTAAAAACTTTATCAAAGAAAACCCTCCTTAGGGATAAAACTTGACAAGGAAAAGAGTAAGCTCCGTCAAGGCCTAGGGATTGGCCATTGAGTTCTTTGTGTCTCAACCAGTGTGGTAAACACAAAGAACTCTGGATCATGGTCTAAATGGTGCAGTAATGATCTTCCTATCTTGCACCCTTATCATCTTCACTTGATGTCTCCATAGACCCGGTTTAGGTCTCCCCCTCTCAACTGACTTCACAGCCACCTTAGAGAAGCTAGGAAACGACCATGATCATCTTCAGTGCGGATAAATCCATGGTACTCTTCAAATCATCCTGATCTTGGGCTCTCCCCGTTCACATATCCTCCTGATAGGTTCAAGTTCTCGGACACACCAGATCATTCGTTATAGAGTAACAAGTACTTGATACATCATTCCACAAGTGTATATGTCCTCAAGAAATAAACCTATCATGAATGTATATAAAGATAAGTTTAGGTTTACTCCCTTGTCTACATGGTGAGAAGTGGCTTGCTTTAACCAGCCACTTGAACCCCTCACTGCCAGAACTCTCTCGGATCACTGAAGCTATTCAACACATAGGGTATTCACCAACCCAAAAGGGGTATAAGTGCTATGATCCGGTAACAAGGAGGGTTCTGGTGTCAAGGGAGGTGAAGTTTGTTGAAGAAAGAGGGTATATTATGAAGAGAAGAACCAAGCAGAATTGAAATATTTGGCATCAGATAAGGCGGCTAACTTGAGGATAATACTAGAAAGTCTTGGGATTAACCTTTCTCAAGATCCAAATACTGGAGGACGACAAGCAAAATGCCCCCCCCCCACAACCAATTTAGAAGGTCAGACTCCCCACTTTGACCATGAGGGGGAAATGAACCTGAAGGGAACACTCAAGAAGAAGAAGGGGAACATTCAGGTTCTCATGATCAAAGTGTGGAACAAGAAGAAGGATTGGTAAATGAAGAAGGACAAGGATCAGTGAATGAGGGGAATGTTAAGGATCAAGATCAAGAACCGGCAGTGGAGCAACAATTAAGGAGAAGCACTAGGATCAGAAACCCTCCAACCACAGTCTTATGACGAAGCAATGAAAGACAAGGAATGGGAGGAGTCAGTTAGTGCTGAAGCAAATGCAATGATCAAGAATGACACTTTGTATGAGAGTGAACTATCAAAAGGAAAGAAGGCAGTGTCTAGTAGATGGATCTTCACCATCAAGTATCTTGCAAATGGGAAGATAAACAGGACGAAAACGAGATTGGTTGCAAGAGGAATCACCCAAACATATGGTGAAGACTATCTAGACACACTTGCTTTGGTTGCAAAGCTTCACACCATCAGAATAGTATTGTCAGTGGCTGTGAATCTAAAATGGGGACTCTGGCAGATGGATGTGACGAATGCGTTTCTTCAAGGAGAACTTGAAGATGAGATATACATGTATCCACCTCCTGGTCTTGAACACTTGGTGAAGGAAGAGAATGTTCTGAGGTTGAAAAGGGCTATATATGGTCTTAAGCAGTCCCCAAGAGCATGGTACAACAAACTAAGCCCTACCTTGAATGGGATAGGCTTCAAGAGATCCAAGCTCGACCATACTCTCTTCACTCTCAGGTATCATTGTCCTTCTAGTGTATGTAGATGATATCATCATCACTGGAAATGACAAGGAAGGTATACAAGCTACCAAAGAGTATTTGAAATGTGTGTTTGAAATCAAAGACTTGGGAGAGATGAAATACTTCCTTGGAATAGAGTTATGTAGATCCAAGGAAGGTTTGTTTCTATCCCAAAGAAAGTATACACTTGATCTCTTGAAGGACGCAGGTATACATGAGGAAGGACAGCCAAGACACCTTTTGAGGATGGATACAAAGTCCCACGATAGGGGAGATAGAAGACAGTCCACCATTCCAAGATGCCAAGCTTTATAGAAAGCTTGTTGGTAAGTTGATCTATTTGACTATTACACGACCTGATATATGCTTTGCTGTGAACCAGGTGAGTCAACACATGCAAGGGCCTAAGGAGCATCATTGGAACATGGTGAACCATCTACTCATGTACCTGAATGGATCATTAGATCAAGGAGTTTGGATGGGATGCAATGAGAGTACAGAAGAAGTCGGGTATTGTGATGTGGATTGGGCTGGAGATAGGATGGACAGGAAGTCTACTACTGGCTATTGTACCTTTATTGGTTGAAACCTTGTTACCTGGAAGAGCAAGAAGCAGAAGGTGGTGTCATGTTCATGTGCGGAGGCTGAGTATAGAGCAATGTTGAAGCTCACAAACGTGTTGGTTTCGATCAAGGGTATATTGAAGCACTTGCGGATTGGGCAAGGCACACCTATGATCATGCATTGTGACAACCAAGCAGCTATCCACATTGCCTCCAACTCGGTGTTCCACGAGAAGAAAAAGCATATTGAGGTTGATTGCCATAAAGTGAGGCAAATGATAGTATCTGGAGACATCTTGCCTTTCTATGCTCGGAGTGAAGATCAGTTAGCTGATGTGTTCACCAAAGCGGCTAGGCAAAAGACCATTGATTCCATTCACACTAGACTTGGAATCATGGATCTTACCAGAAGGAAATGATCCACTTGCCATGGGATATTTACTCTTTTCCTTGTCAGGCTTTTATCCCTAAGTAGGGTTTTGCTTGATAAGGTTTTTAACGAGGGAGATCTCACGGAATCCAAGCTTGACCGGTTCCCATGGTCAAGGGAGTGTTGAACAAAGGAGAAAAAATGATAGAGGAAGTGGAGAGGAATCAAGTTTGGGTCGTCCGTACAAGTTTTAGTACAATGGCCATACATGCCGTACAAGTGGACGACCCAAAGTTACCTTGGTCGAGTTTTACCCGAGTAAATGTTACTGGACCAGTTCTGACATCTACCTTCTGATACACATATAAGGAGAGACCAAAGGGATAAGGAACGCGTCTGGACAGGCTGGATCAAGGCTGGAACCGCATCTGGTCAAGATGCCAAAAGCATCATTCGTGTGAAGCTTCCCGGCCACAAGATTTCAAATAGGCGCGCCTAAACCTTTGACTCCACATGCTTGCTGGATAAGCTTATCTAAACCTTATCTTATATCCGTCGTAAAGCTAATCTCTTCCTCTATATATATGTAACTCTGGTTAATCAATACATATCCTAAACTTTCAGTCTCTCTCTATAGTCTCCTCTCTCTCTCTAGTCTATCTCAATGGTTCTTAGTCTTTCATGTCAAATCTCTTCTTTTCCAGTCTAAATCTCTAGCTTAGTCTCTCGTTTCTACTCTCTACACCCAGATTCTCTTAAACTTTCACCTGAGTAGTTTCAGTCTCTTGTTCTTCAACGCCATCCTGATCATGAACTTCTGGTTCTAGTTCATTGCCCCCTTCAAGATCAGGATGAGTGACTTCTTCAGTCTCTTGTTCAGTTTCTTTAGGAGGTGTAGCTTCTCTGGTGGCCTCCTTTTTCTAGGATAAACTGATTCCCAGATTCTCCATGATTATTCTCAGGTTATTAGCCTTGTCAGAGGCCTGAGATAGATCTTTGAGATCATCCCAATTCTTCTCAGCATAGTAACCTTTTCCTTCCATAAATTTCACTTCTCTGGATACAAGAACTCTTCTTGTTTTAGGATTGTAGCACTTGTATTAGTATCCAATGAACATACACTTGATGCTCTTTGCTTCTAGCTTGTTTCTTTGTTAACCTGGTATCAACACAAAGCAGGCACATCCAAACACTCTGAGGTGATGAATAGATGGCCTGGTTTGGTTCAACACTTCATATGGAGAGACATCCTTCAGCACCTTGGTAGGGATCCAGTTGATGAGATAGCATACTGTGACCACAACATCACTCCAAAACCTTTTAGGAACATTGGCATGGAGCATCATTGATATAGCCACCTCCAAGAGATGCCTATTCTTTCTCTCAGCCACTCCATTTTTCTGAGGAGTATAAGGAAAACTTGTCTGGTGTCTGGTGGAATATGCCATGCTTTGCTAGAATACTCTTGAATGCATGACTTGGATACTCTCCTCCATTGTCTGACCTCAGAACCTTCACATTAGCTTTAAAGTGGTTTGTGACGTAAAATTGAAAGTTCATAAATGCATCTAACACAAGATCCTTAGAAGGAAGCAAATGTTGAACCAAATAAGAAATGTGGTTACAAGTATTAGAGAAGGCTTGTGGGATCAAGAGAAGAAGGTTTGAGGATGTCCGTACATAAAGCCGTACACTTTGGGTCGACCAAAGGCAAAACCAGTTTACCAAGAGGAGTTACCTTTATCCATCTACTTTTCTACTCAGCGCTGAAGATAAGTGAACCTTACCATAAGGAGAGCTCTTTCTTGACAGGCTGGTTCATGCTGGAAAGGAGAAGGCATCTGGTCAAGATGCCAAAGGTATCTTGCAATCTCGGCCAAGTATTCCAACTAGTCGCGCTCTCCTCCTGGTTGAACCACGTTTACCACTTAATCTTTCTTCCTTTTGTGACTGTTTACGGATAGGATTAAGCCCTAAGCTTCCCTCTCTATATATTGTAACACATACCCCAGATTAATATCAAGCAATACATTCGAGTCTCTCATTTTCTCTCCAGTGTTCTTCATGGGTTCTTAGTAATTCTCAAACTTTTGTCTCCAAATCTCTTCTAGTCTCTCTCAAAGTCTCTTCTACTCGTTTACACTCAGATTCAAACTTAGTTTTCATGGTATCAGATCCAGGTTCACTTGAATCTGGGTTTTGATCTCATCTCTCACGAAGAGCACTTTTCAATATGTAAAGCTTCAAGATGGAGGGTACTAAGACTACCGTGATTCCAGTGACACTCAAGGGAGGAAACTACCTCCTATGGTCTCGTGTGGTGAAGACAGCAGTGGGAAGTAAGGGTTTATGGAACCACATCCTTGAGGATGAAGCTTCAAAACCCATTACTCATGAAGGCGACAAGGAGATTGTCGTGTGTGATAAAGTGAAGTGTATGAGAATAGATAGATTTAAATGTGAGGGAGTTGTAGGAACAGAGTATGGTCGATTTAGATGAAGAAGAATGTAAGAAACCAAAGAGAATGGAGAAGAATACTATGGACATTATGAGAGAGATCTTGAGAGAATAAGAGATTCAAAGAGATTTTTGTGAGAGAGAGAGTAAACAAAGAATAAAGAGACTTAAAACAGAGAATAATGAAGAAAAGAGGACTCCCCTCCCTTGAATCAATCAGTTACATGAACTGCCTTTAAATTGGCAATTTGTATACATTAAATAAATCTAAATCTAGGAGGACATAACCAAATACTTTTGTGGTGTTTCTGATGAAGACAAGCAGGATACAGCCAAGGAGAATTTCGACCAGAGGGAGTGAGAGTGACTGGAGGGAGAGATGGGCGCAGTTTGGTTGAGTGAAAGTGACAGCCGGCTCATGCTCTTATGCACATGTGACTTTTTTCTAATTAATTCGCAACTTGCCTAAGCTGTCTGCAACAGTCTTATCTCTCTTTTAAACTTCAAATCCGCCTCAGAATACTCAACTTGACGAGTTCCACATCTGCCTTGACTTCCAAGACACTCTAGGTTAGGATTTGATACTTGCGTGCCAAGACTGTATGGACAGATTCAAACTTGCTCCAAATGCTTTATCTTTGATGCTTGGTATCTTGACCAGCATTATTTATCATCATTCTAACAAAATGGATCCAGGAAGACAACCTGGTGATGTCCATCCTTCAAAGCTCTCTAGATCCGTCAACCTGGTCCTGGTGCATCTCATCATATGATTAGTGATACTAGTCTTATTAGAGATGTAGAGCCTGCACATGGACATGTTATGATTGCTAATGGTGATAGGATTCCAATAAGACGTATAGGCAAGCTAAAACTATTTGATAAGGAATCTAGATGTTTCTATATGCCTGAGTTTACATCAAACTTGTTATCTGTTAAGAGGTGCACTAATGATTTACAATGCAATGTTATCTTCAGTCCTAATGATGTGAAGTCTCAGGATACTGAGAGTAGTCGTTTGATTGGGAAAGGAGTTACAAAAGGAGACCTTTACTTACTTGAAGAGCTTACTTCTTTGCCTAATCATAGTTGTTCCTTTACTTCTGTTTCTGATTTTGTTCTAAATAAGAATGCTTTGTAACATGCTAGACTAGGACACTCTCAAGTAAGAGCTTTAAACTTAATGGTTCCAGGTGTTTTTTTGAGAATAATGATTCTGAAGCTTGTATCTTAGGCAAGAATTGTAAGACTGTGTTTCAGAAGTCCACTACCATCTATGATCACTGCTTTGATTTAATACATTCGGATGTTTGGACTGCACCTTGCTTATCTAGAGAAAACCATAAATATTTTGTGACATTCATAGATGAGAAGTCTAAATACACATGGATAACCTTGATTCCATCTAAAGATAGGGTGCTTGATGCATTTAGAATTTTTCAGACATATGTGACTAACCATTTCAATGCTAAGCTGAAAATTTTTAGATCAGATAATGGTGGAGAGTACACCAGTCAAGCTTTCAAGCAGCACCTATCTCAACATGGAATTCTTCACCAAACGAGCTGCCCCTACACCCCTCAACAGAATGGAGTTGCTGAAAGAAAGAACCGACACCTTATGGAAGTTGCTAGATCCATGATGTTCCAAGAAAATGTTCCAAAGAGGTTTTGGAGTGATGTTGTGGATACTGCTTGTTACCTGATCAACCGAACCCCGACCATTTGAAGCTCTGAACAAGGATAGACCAGCTTTAGATCATCTTCGGGTCTTTGGTTGTCTTTACTTTGTTCACAAACCAGGGGAGCTAAGGAACAAGTTGGAAGCCAAGAGTGCAAAGGGGATGTTTATTGGGTACTCACCAACTCATAAGGGGTACAAGTGTTATGATCCGGCAACTAGGAGGGTGCTAGTATCAAGGGATGTGACGTTTGTAGAGGAAAGAGGATTCTATGAGGAGAAGAACCAAGCAGAGCTTAAAGATTTCGCTTCTAATAAGGCAGCCAACTTAAGGATTATATTCGAGAGTCTTGGGATTAACGTATCCCAGGATCCGAAGAGTGGAGGAGGACAACAGCAAGGTTCCCCAACTGCTAATGTGAATGATCATGAACCCCACCTTGACCATGAGGGGGGGAAATGAACCTGATAAGGATGACCAGCATTATGAAGGATCAGGTTCTCAACATGATCAAGGTATGGATCTAGGAAATGAAGATGAAGAAGTTGAAAATGGGAACCAGGAAGAAGAAGGGGAGATCGAGGAGGATCAACCAGAAGTAGCCCAACCATTAAGAAGGAGTACAAGGGTAAGGAACCCTCCATCCAACAGGGTTAATACACGGGTATACTACAATGTCCGAGCAGTTGAGCATCCTGCTCAAGTCGTTTGCTCACTGGTCAATTACCCTGAAGAACACTGTGCATTCATGATTAGCCTGGATGGGAGTTAGTTACCAAAATCTTATGAATAAGCCATGCAAGATAAAGAATGGAGGGAATCAGTTGGTGCTGAAGCAGATGCAATGATCGAGAATGATACTTGGTATGAGAGCAAACTGCCAAAAGGGAAGAAGGTTGTATCCAGCAGATGGATATTCACTATCAAGTATCTAAAATATGGGAAGATTGATAGGAGGAAGACAAGTCTAGTGGCAAGGGGGTTTACACAAACCTATGGAGAGGACTACATAGATACCTTTTCTCCAGTCGCCAAGCTTCACACCATAAGGATAATACTATCTCTTGCTGTGAATCTAGAGTGGGATCTTTGGAAAATGGATGTGAAGAATGCATTCCTACAAGAAGAACTAGAAGATGAAGTCTACATGTATCCTCCTCCTGGTCTTGAGCATCTGGTTAAGGAGGGAAATGTCTTAAGGCTGAAGAAAGCTATCTATGGCCTCAAGCAATCGCCTCGAGCCTGGAATACCAAGCTAAGCACCACTCTGAATGGAAAAGGCTTCAAGAAGTCAGAACTCGACCACACCCTCTTTACCTTGTCTACCCCATCAGGTATGGTAGTCCTTCTTGTGTATCTTTATGATATCATCATCACAGGAAGTGACAAGGTTGGAATTCAATCAACCAATGACTTCTTAAAGTCGGTTTTTGAGATTAAAGATTTGGGTGAAATGAAATACTTCCTTAGAAATGAGATATGTAGATCCAAGAAAGGTTTGTTTCTTTCCCAAAGGAAATATACACTTGATCTTTTGAAAGATGCAACTAAATTTGGAGGAAAGACCATGAAGACACCCCTAGAAGATGGATATAAAGTTCCACGAGAGGGGGAGGTTGAAGATAGCCAACCATTTGAAGATGCCAAGCTTTACAAAAAGCTTGTTGGTAAGTTAATCTACTTAACCATTACACGTCCTGATATATGCTCTGCTGTGAACCAGGTGAGTCAACACATGCAAGGACCAAAGGAGCATCATTGGAACATGGTGGACCGGATCCTAATGTATCTAAAAGGCTCACCAGAACAAGGAATGTGGATGGGATGTAACCAGAGCACTAAAGTGGTGGGTTACTGTAATGCTGATTGATGTGGAGATCGAGCAGATATGAAATCAACAACCGGCTATTGCACTTTCTTTGGTGGGAATCAAGTCACTTGGAAGAGAAAGAAGCAGAAGGTGGTTTCATGCTCAAGTGTCAAGGCTGAGTATAGGGCCATGTTGAAGCTGACTAATGAGCTGGTTTGGATCAAGGTGATACTGAAGTACTTGGAGATTGATCAGTCCACACCAATGACCATGCATTGTGACAACCAAGCAGCAATCCACATTGCCTCAAACTCGGTGGTCCATGAGAGAACCATGCATATTTAAGTTGACTGCCACAAGGGGAGGGAGATGATAGTACAAGGAGTGATCTTACCTTGCTACACTCGGAGTGAAGAACAGTTGCCCGATGTGTTCATTAAAACTCCAAGTCAGAAGACACTTGACTCCATCCATCACTGGTTGGAACTCATTGATATTACCAAGCGCAGCTAGTCCCCTTTTTCATGAGGTCTTTACTCTTTTCCTTGCTGAGGTTTTATCCCTAAGGAGGGTTTTCTTTGGTAAGGTTCTTAATGAGGGAGATCTCATGGCATTCAAGCTTGACCGGTTCCCTTAGTCAAGCTTGAGGGGGAGTGTTGAACCAAATAAGAAATGTAGTTAAAATTATTAGAGAAGGCTTGTGGGATCAAGAGACGTAGTTTTGAGGATGTCCGTACAAGAGTCCGTACAAGTGTCAGTACAAGGCCGTACACTTTGGGTCGACCAAAAGGTGAAAATGTCGACCAAAGGTAAAACCAGTTTACCCGGAGGAGTTACCTTGACCCGTCTACTTTTCTACTCAATGCTGAAGATAACCAAACCTTATCCATAAGGAGAGCTCTTCCTTGACAGGCTGGCTCATGCTGGAAAGGAGAAGGCATCTGGTCAAGATGCCAAAGTTATCTTGCAATCTCGGTCAAGTATTCAAACTAGGCGCGCTCTCCTCCTGGTGGAACTACGTTTACCACTTAATCTTTCTTCCTTTTTTGACCGTTTACGGATAGGATTAAGCCCTAAACTTCCCTCTCTATATATTGTAACACATACCTCGGATTAATATCAAGCAATACATTCGAGTCTCTCATTTTCTCTCTAGTGTTCTTCATGGGTTCTTAGTAAAGTCTCAAACTTTAGTCTCTAAATCTCTTCTAGTCTCTCTCAAAGTGTCTTCTACTCGTTTACACTCAGATTCAAACTTAGTTTTCAGCAAAGTAATCCAAGTGTATTTTGATTTCTCCTATATAAAGGTGAAAAAATACTTATGGTTATCCCTAGACATACATGGAGAGGTCCAAACATCAGAGTGAACTAAGTCGAAACATTTTTCATAGATAGTAACTGATGTTGGAAACACAGATTTCTAATGCTTTCCTAATAAGCATACTTCACATTCCAAGTGGCTAAATTAACTGTCAGGCAATATAAGTTCTTATGCAAGAGAGTGTGGATGTCCTATTCTAGCATGCCAAGTAGTGCTATCACATAAATTAGTGGTCATGCATAAAGGAATAGAGATGGAGGGATAAGAAGGCTTAGATTTTTGGAGATGGTATAAACCATCTTTGCTTTTTCCTTCTCCAATCACCTATTAAATTTTTAGAGTGTGGGATCGTGTGTGATGAACAATCCCCTTTCGGGGCAAGAGAGAACTCGAAATGATGAGAAAGAATGATCTGGTTTATGCTTGTGCTACTATGAACCAGAAACAGAAATTAGGAGAGACTTAGAGAGATTTGAGAGATTAAGAAAGGGGTAGACTCAGAGAGACTGATTCAAGAACACTAAGCTTTTTTATTGTTGTGAGTTTTGAGAGAATTAGAGAAGGATTCGACCAGGAACTCCAGAAACAAGCTGAAGATCATGAAGAGCAGCAAGAGAAAAGAGACATTTCGTGGGAGGGATAGAGAGAGAGAGAGAGAGAGAGAGAGATAAAGTGAGAGAGAGAGAGAGAGAGGGCGAGAGAGAGAGAGAGAGAAAGTGAGAGAGAGATAGAGAGAGAGAGAGGGAGAGAGAGAGAGAGAGAGAGAGAGAGAGAGAGAGAGAGAGAGAGAGAGAGAGAGAGGGAGGGAGGGAGGGAGGGAGGGAGAGAGAGAGAGAGTAGAGAGAATAGAGAAGTGAATTATTATTATTCAACTTGATTTTCTGTTCACCACAGGAACCTTGGAAACTAATAAACAAAGGAGCTACAAGAATAAGACTAAAATAAGGCAGGACAGTCCAAATGGTCTCAACTGTCTCAGACCAGAAAGAAAGACAGGACCTAACGTCCCACAAAGGCTGTCTCCTTATCTCTCCATGTGACATCTTCCCTTTTCAAATTCAAGTTGCTTTAGACAGATAAGTGGGGACTTTCAAAATGGTTCCTGACCAGCTTCCCTCATCTCTTGTCAAGCAAGGCACACTTAAGCCCTAGGTTGTACGGAAAACCTTGTGCCTCAAGTAAACTTGAACCAGAATCCCTTTTGCTTATTCTTGCAAGTAATCCTAAATCAGAATGTTCCTTGCTTCAACACTCCCAGTCAATCTCAACAATAGGGTCTGGTCAAGCTTGGAAACCATGAAGCATTCCCTAATTAAAAACTTTAGCTTAGAAAAACCACTTGGGAGAAAACTAAGCCAAGGAAAAAGAGTAGAACACCTCATTGCTAAGAGGATCAGTGAGATGGGATTTCCATGAGTCAAAGCTTTGAATGAATGAACTCACAGACCTTTGTGCTTGCTGCTTTGGTGAAGATGTCGGCCAACTGATCTTTAATTCTATTGTAGCAAGGCACTATAAGTTGCTGCTCCACAACTTGTCTCACCTTATGGCAATCCACCTCAATGTGTTTAGTTCTCTCATGGAAAACACTGTCGGATGCTATATAAATGGCAGCTTGGTTGATGGGAGTTGTAGTCTCAATTGCCAAGTCTCTTAGAAGGTTCCTGATCTAGGTAAGCTCACTAGTGAGCTTTCTCATTGCTCTATATTCTGCTTCAGCACTTGAGCATGATACTATCTTCTGCTTCTTGCTCTTCCAAGTGACTAAGTTGCCTCCAATAAAGGTACAATATCGTGTTGTAGACCTCCTCTCTACTCTATCATTAGCCCAATCTGCATCACAGTACCCCACAATCTATGTGCTTCCATTGCAAGCCATCCACACACCTTGACTAGGAGTTAATCTCAAGTATCTGAAGATCCTTTCTACCATATTCCAGTGATGAACTTTTGGTGTTTGCATGTGTTGACTGACTTGGTTCACAGCAAAGCACACATCAGGTCGAGTAATGGTCACGTATATGAGCTTGCCAACCATCCTCCTATACTTTGTAACATCTTCAAATTGAGTATCCTCATACTCCCCCTCACGCAGTACCTTGTAGCCTTCTTCCAGTGGTGTCTTGTCTTGTCTCCCTCCAAGGTTTCCTGCCTCATTTAACAGATCATGTGTGCACTTCCTTTGGGATAGAAAGAGACCCTCTTTAGAGCGGCATATTTCAATAGGAAGTACTTCAACTCTCCCAAATCCTTTATGTCAAATGTAGATTTAAGAAAAGTCTTAGTTTAGAGGATACTTTCCTTGTCACTACCACTGATGATAATGTCATCTACATAATTGAGAATGGCAATAATCTCTTGCTTGCTAGTCAGTGTGAAGAGAGTGTGATCAACCTCTGATTTGAGAAATCCGCTTCCATTTAGAGTTGAGCTTAACTTATGGTACAAGGCACTTGGAGATTTCTCAACCATAGATAGCCTTCTTTAACCTCAATACATTTCCTGGTTTTACCATGTTTTCTAGACCCGGTGGTGATCACATGTATACATCATCTTCTAATTCACCTTGTAGGAAAGCATTCTTGACATCCATTTGCCATAAGTCCCATTCCAAGTTGACTGCCAATGAGATCACTATCCTTATGGTGTGAAGCTTGGCTACTGGTGAAAATGTATCAAGGTAATCTTCTCCATAGACCTGAGTAAAACCTCTTGCAACTAGTCTTGTCTTTTTCCTTTCTGGTTTTCCATTTGCTAGGTACTTGATTATGAAGAGTAGGCGACCTGTCACTGCTTTCTTGCTTTTGGGGAGCTCAGATTCATACCAAGTATCATTCTTGGTCATAGCATTGATCTCATCTCCAACTGAGTTTTCCATTCTTCATCCTCCATTGCTTTTTCATAAGATCTTGACACATATTCCTGGTCCAACTCCATAATGAAAGTTTGATGTTCTTCTGGATACTGAGCTAGAGAACAAACTGCACTAATTAAATGAGCTACAACTTTTGCATTGAAGTACACCCTTGTGTTGATCCAATTTGATGCTGGTCTCTTGATCCTTGTACTCCTTCTCAAAGGTTGTATCTGATCAGATTCTTCTTCCTCATCTAATTGGGTTTCATCATGTGGTTGAACTCAGTAGCTGATGGCATCTCAACTTGATCATGAGCTACTAAGTCTTCAGATTGCTGCGGCTGTTCCTCAGGCTGAGTTGTTTCATTGCCCCCCTCCTGATCAGGATGAGTGACTTCAATATTTTCCTCATCTTCAGTAGTATCATGAACTGGTGCCTTCTCGATACCCGCAGGTTCTGTTGGACAGTGGATGCCAAGATTCTCTAAAATTACTCTCAAGTTGTTGGCTCTATCTTAGGAAGACGGAGAGAGGTCCTTGAGATCATCCCAACTCCTCTCATCATAGTGACCTCTAGACTCCACAAACTTAACATCCCTGGAGATCAGAACCTTTCTTGTCTCTGGGACATAGCACTTGTAGCCTTTTTGAGTTGGAGAGTATCCAATAAACATGGAATTTGTGCTTTTAGCTTCTAGCTTGTTCCTCAGTTCACCTGGAATCAGAACAAAACACACACACCCAAACACACGCAAATGGTCTATAGATGGTTTGGTTTTGTTGAGTACCTCATAAGGTGATATATCAGTGAGCACTTTTGTAGGAATCATGTTGATTAAGTAAGAGGCAGTCACAATTGCATCACCCCAAAAATGTTTAGGAACATTCATATGGATAATCATGCTTCTGTTCACCTCCATTAGATGTCGATTTTTTCTCTCAGCCACACCATTTTGTTGAGGTGTGTAGGGACAACGAGAATGAGGGTGTCCTAATCTACCATGCCATATTACATCTTTAGGTAATTCAGAAACAGAGTTTAGGGCATAAGATAAATCAGAAGCTAGCAGGGTGTCCTCAAGCAAGTACAAGTCTCCCTTGGTTCCACCTTTGCCAAGCAACTTACTAGTCTCAATATCCTTAAAATACACTTCATTAGGGGTGAAAGTAACATGACAATTTAAATCAGTAATGGCCTTTCTAACAGACAGAAGGTTAGAAGCAAAGGTGTTGAGTTGACGTATGCCGAGGAGAAAAAATGGTAGAGGAGTGTTGGGTTAAGAAGTATGAAAAGAAGAGAAAGGTTTCGAGAGATTGTGTGTCGACCATGTCCGTACAGACCGTACAGGCTGTACAGATCATGGTCGACCCAAAATACTAGACCAAAGGGTAAAACATCATCCGGGTAAAACAAGAAGTACCCAGAGACGCTTATCGTGCCTTACCTTGGTCTATCCAGTAAAAAAAGAGTTTGGATAAGGCGCAGCAGGCTGGAAAGTGATCAGCATCTTCCCAAAGATGTTGATGCTCTTCTTGTGGCTCCCCTTGGTCGACCAATTGAAATAAGCGCGCCTCTTTCTTTCTGTCCACATATTTGTTCTTCCTTTTGGTTCTGGAAACCCTTGTAGATCCTCTATATATTCAGCATGTCGAGTATCAATAATATCATACAGTTCTGGTTTCTTTTTCTCTCTTGGCTGAAATGAATCTCTCTACACAAATCTCTTCTTAATCTCTCTATTCTATCTGATTCTCTTCTTTTCTGTCTAAACAAGTTTCTATAATCTCTTAGTCTCTAAAGATTTCATGGTATCCGAGCCAGGTTACTGATAAGTTGGGTTCCTGTTATTCATTTCGAGTAAAGGTCGAAACTTTCTTGAGATCCAAGGAAAGTTTGATGTTTGAAGCTTTCTTTCACTAGATCTAAAGTCTTTCTAGGTTGATTCTTCTCAAAGTCTCAACTTTCCTGGATTTGAATCTCAAGTGTTTTTAAGCTTCATAAAGACTCAAGCTTTTCTAGATCTGGGTACTCAAGAACAAGATGGAAGGAAACAAGATGTTGGCGATACCAGTTACTCTAAAGGGGAGTGGAAACTACCTCTTATGGTCAAGGATGGTGAAAACGGCTGTGAGGAGCAAGGGTTTATGGAACCATATCATAGATGGACCTCCAAAACCAGTTGCTGAGAAGGAAGAAGGCGAAGGCGTAACTAAGCTTGCTCTAGCTGATGAGAACAAGTGGGTTCAAGAAGAGATGACTGTTGTCGTGTTGCAAGCCTCTCTTGAGACTTCAATCCTTGAAGCTTACAGCTACTGTGAGACAGCAAAGACTTATGGGATACACTCCAAAAGGTCTATGGCAACACATCTAATCTGAGTCGTGTGTTTGAGGTGAAGAGAGCTATCAACACACTTGTGCAGGAAGAGGTGAAGTTCACCAAACACTTGGGGAAGTTCAGAGCTCTATGGTCTGAACTTGAGATGCTAAGGCCGAGCACAATGGCTCAAGAAATCATCATGGAAAGGAAAGAGCAAGATCAAGTCTTTGGCTTGGTACTTACCTTGAATCTAGTGTACAACGACCTGATCAAGCACATCTTGAGGTCATCTAAGCTGCCATCCCTGGAGGAAGTGTGCGCTCAGTTCCAGAAGGAAGAGGGATCACACGGATTGTTTGGAGGAAGAGGTGATCTTTCCTTGGCAAACAAGGTAGAAGTTACTTAAGCTAACAAGGCAATGTACAATCCTGAAGAAAGGATGTATGGTGAGGATAGGAGGTTTGGAGGCAACTGTGATCATTGCAAGAAGCCGGGTCACAAGAGGAGTCAGTGCTGGATCCTTCATCCCCACCTCAAACCAACCAAGTTCATGAAGGAGAGGGAAGGAAGAGCTCACCTTTCCAATGAATCAAGTGAAGTCGGTCCTTCTTGAAGTGGGTCTACTACACGTGAAGGTGAAGGGAAGGCTATGGCATCTCAACACTCTTCAGCCAAGAACATGGATCAAGAGCCCATAAGGATGTCCGACATTGATGCTCTCATCAAAGCTCTTACGGAGAATGGTAACACACTCGGAAACACCCTTGGTTATACTCATATTGCTTATAGAATGCCTAAGACTCTTGATCAGGTAAATTCTCTAGGAGAATCACATAGATCATATAATGTTGCTAGTGTGTTAACTAAACCTATAGTTGTTGATTATGGTGCCTCTCATCACATGATAAGTGACACCATTCTTATAAAGGATATAGAACCGTATTATGTTCATGTGATGATTGCAAATGGTGATAGAGTAGCAGTAAATTGATTGGAAAAGGAGTAACCAAGGGAGATCTTTATACGCTTAAAGACATTACTTCTATTTCCAGTTTTAGTTACTCGTTTAGCTCTATTTCTACTTCAAATAATGACGCATTGTGGCATGCTAGATTAGGTCATCCCCATGTTAGGGCCCTTAGTTTAATGTTACCAGGTGTCATGTTTAAAAATAATGAGTGTGAAGCATGCATTTTGGGTAAACATTGTAAGACAATCTTTAAGAAATCAAGTACTATCTATGAGAAGTGTTTTGATCTTGTTCATTTTGATGTTTGGACTGCTCCATGTTTATCTAAAGAGAACTATAAGTACTTTGTTACATTTCATTGATGAAAAATTTAAATACACCTGGATAACACTCATTAAAACTAAGGATAGGGTGCTTGATGCATTTAAAAAATTTCAGACTTATGTTGCTAACCATTATAATGTCAAGATTAAGATTTTCAGATCAGATAATGGCGGGGAGTACACGAGTCATGCTTTCAAAGATCATCAAGCTCAACATGGGATTCTACATCAGGCGAGTTGCCCTTACACTCCACAGCAGAATGGAGTGGCTGAAAGGAAGAATAGGCATCTCATGGAGGTGGCAAGGACGATGATGTTCCAACACCAATGTCCCAAAGAGGTTCTGGAGTAATGATGTGATGTCTGCTTGCTATCTTATCAACCGGATACCAACCAGAGTCTTAGAGGATTAGTCTCCATTTGAAGTCTTGAACAAGGTCAAGCCCTCTTTGGATCATCTAAGGGTATTTGGATGTCTTTGTTATGTGCTGGTGCCAGGAGAAATGAGGAACAAGTTGGAGCCTAAGTACTAGAGCAATGTTCATCGGCTACTCTACAACTCAAAAGGGGTACAAGTGCTTTGATCCCTCAACAAAGAAGCTTTTAGTATCTCGGGATGTCAAGTTTGGTGAATCAAGAGGATATTATGAAGAAAAGAGCTAGGAGAACTTAAGGATCTAGCTCAAACATCTAACAAGGCTGCGAGCCTTCAGATGATCATGGAAGGTCTTGGGATCAATCTAACCCAGTATCAGCAAGATGTGCCTCAACCACATGAAGCTGACAAACCATCCCACCTTGATCATGAGGGGGGAAATGAACCAGGAGATGATGGTCTTGAGGACGAGAACTCTGGAAGTCCTGATCAAGATATGATGGGACATGAGGAAGGAAATGATGTGCCTGAACCAGAAGGCCAAGAGGAGCATGAGGAAGCAGGTGAAACTAAGGTACAAGCTCCATTGAGGAGAAGTACTAGAGTAAGAAGGCATCCATCTAACTTGGTGAACACTAGGGTCTACTATAATGCTCAAGCTGTCGCCCACCCTAGTCAAGTTGTCTGCTCATTTGCTGAGTTTCCTATGGAGCATTGTGATTTCATTATCAGTTTGGATGAAATTCATGTTCCAAGATCGTATGAGGAAAAGCTATGGAGGATGAAGAATAGAGGAAATCAGTGGGTGATGAAGCAGGTGCAATGATCAAGAATGAAACTTGGTATGAGAGTGAGCTTCCAAAACGGAAGAAGGATGTTACTAGTAGATGGATCTTCACCATCAATTTCTTACCAAACGGGAAGATAGAAAGGAGGAAATTCAGACTAGTTGCAAGAAGATTCACCCAAACCTATAGAGAGGACTATGTTGACACATTACTCATGTGGCAAAGCTCCATACTATCCGGATTATCCTGTCCATTGCAACCAACTTGGGATGGAACTTATGGCAAATGGATGTGAAGAATGCCTTCTTGCAAGGAGAGTTGGAAGAAGAGATGTATATGTATCCCCCTCCTGGTGTTGAAGGTCTAGTGAAACCAGGGAATGTACTGAGGTTGAGGAAGGCTATCTATGGGTTGAAGCAGTCTCCAAGAGCATGGTACCACAAGTTGAGCACTACTCTAAATGGCCGAGGCTTCATCAAGTCCGAGGTTGACCACACCCTATTCACCCTTGTCTCCCCATCACGTATCATTGTCCTCCTAATCTATGTTGATGATATCATCATAACTGGGAGTGACAATGAAGGTATCAAAGCCACTAAAGATTATCTTAAATTTGTAATTGAAATTAAAGACTTGGGAGAAATGAAATACTTCCTTGGGATTGACATTTGTAGGTCCAAGGAAGGATTGTTCATGTCCCAAAGGAAGTATACTCCCGATCTTTTGAAAGATGCAGGTAAACTTGGAGGGAAGACAGGAAGGATGCCCATGGAGGATGGGTATAAAGTTCCTCGTGAGGGGGAGATTGAAGATAGCAAACCATTTCATGATGTCATGCTTTATAGAAAGCTAGTTGGTAAGTTAATATAGTTAACCATCACACGTCCTGATATTTGCTTTGATGTGAACCAGGTGAGCCAACATATGCAAGTTCCAAAGAAGCACCACTAGAATATGGTGGAACGGATCATGAGCTACCTGAATGGTTCACCTGGTCAAGGAGTATGGATGGGATGCAACAACAACACTGAAGTGGTTGGTTACTGTGATGCGGATTGGGCTGGTGATAGAGCAGATAGGAAGTCCACTACCGGCTACTGCACATTCATTGGAGGGAATCTAGTTACATGGAAGAGCAAGAAGAAAAAGGTGGTGTCCTCCTCTAGTGCTGAAGCCGAGTATAGAGAAATATTGAAGCTGACAAATGAGCTTGTCTGGATCAAAGGCATTCTGAAACATCTTGGCATTGAGCAGTCCACCCCAATGACAATGCATTGTGACAACCAAGCAGCCATCCACATAGCTACCAACTCAGTGTTTCACGAGAGGACCAAGCATATTGAGGTTGATTGCCACAAGGTGCGGCAGATGATAGGGTTAGGACTGATCTTACCTTGCTATACGAGGAGTGAGGACCGGTTAGCTGATGTGTTCACTAAGGCAGCTAGGCAAAAGACAATGGAGTCCATCCATGGTCGGTTGGGACTCATTGATCTAACCCAACTTAGCTAATCCCCTACTATGGGGGCTTTACTCTTTTTCCCTCATCAAGGTTTTATCCCAAAAGAATTTTCCTTGGTGAGGTTTTTAATGAGGAGGACCTCATAGCCTTCCAAGCTCGACTTGTTCCACATGGTCAAGCTTGAGGGGGAGTGTTGAGTTGAGGTATGCTGAGGAGTTAAAATGATAAAGGAGTGTTGGGTTAAGGGGATGAGAAGAAAATAAAGGTTTGAAGAGGTTTTGTGTCGACCATGTCCGTACAGGCCGTACAGGCCGTACAGATCATGGTCGACCCAAAATACTCGACCAAAGGGTAAAACAAGAAGTAACCAGTAAAAAGGAGTATGGATAAGGCGCGGACAGGCTGGAAAGTGATCAGCATCTTCCCAAAGATGTTGATGCTGTTCTTGTGGCTCCCCTTGGTCAACTGTTTGAAATAAGCGCGCCTCTTTCTTTTGGTCCACATATTTGTTCTTCCTTTTGGTTCTGGAAACCCTTGTAGCTCCTCTATATATTCAGCATGTCGAGTATCAATAATATCATACAGTTCTGGTTTCTTTTTCTGTCTTGGCCGAAATGAATCTCTCTACACAAAGATCTCTCTAATCTCTCTATTCTATCCGAATCTCTTCTTTTCTGTATAAACAAGTCTCTATAGTCTCTTATTCTCTAAATATTTCAAAAGGTTGGCATATAGAAGGTTTTACACACCTTATCAAACAGTTTTAAATCACCTACACCTTTTTAGGAACTCTATCACCATTAGCTATCATAACATTTCCTAGAATTGGTTTTATATTAGTAATCAAGTTTGGGTCACTAAACATATGGTGTGATGCACCTGAGTCTATAAATAATGGTCTAGTACTGCCTAATCCATTCATTGCAATACCAGCAGTGTATGATGCATTAAGAGAGATACCAAGAGTGTTAAGGTTGCCAGAGTTCTCCTTTACAGCCTTGATGAGAGCTTCCAAGTCAGACCTTTTAATGTTCTCATCATGGTTGGACCTTGCAGTGGAGTAGCAGGAGGTTGTCGCCATGGCCTTTCCCATACCAGTGTTAGAGCACATTGAGGAGCATCCGGAAGGAGTCACTGGTTCATCTCCTTCAGTTGAGAAGTGGGCTCTAGCATCTTGGTACTGGTTCCTGAACTTGTTTGGCTTCAAGTGAGGATGAAGTATCCAGCACTTATCCTTCATGTGGCCCTTCTTCTTACAGTGATCACATGTCAAGACCCTCCTATCATCTGGTTTGTAAGTTCCTTTGTTTGCTACTGGTCCTTCAGCTTGGTTACTCATAACCAACTCGCCTTTGCTTCCAAATAAGCGAAGAGATCCTTGTTCCTTCTGAATCTGAGTACACAGTTCTTCAAGGATTGGTAGCTTGTTTGTTTTCAATATGTGCTTGATTAGATCGTTGTAGGTTGGGTTCAGAGTTAGGAGCAACCCAAACACCTTATCTTGCTCTCTCTCCTACCATTCCAAACTGAGGGTTCTATTGTATGTGGTCTAAGCATCTCCAACTCTGCCCACCGTGACCTAAACTTCCCAAAATGGACCGTAAAATCCATGTCTTCTTGACTGAGGGAGTTTATAGCTTTCTTTACTTCGAAAACTCGAGTAAGGTTTGATATATTACCATAGACCTCATATAGAGTTTCCCACAAATCTTTGGAGCTTTCACAGTATGAATAAGCTTTCAAAATGGCTGGATCTTGAGAGTTATGGATGACAGACAGCACCATGAGATCCTCCTGAACCCATTTGCCTTCATCAATAACCACCATCTCCTTTCCATCTTCTCCTTGGACAGTTTGTTTTGAAGCTTCTCCATTTGAGGCATGACTCAGTAAACCTCTTCCTCCAAGGGCAGTCTTCACCAATCTAGACCATAGAACGTAAGTAACTCCCTTCAAAGTTACTGGAATGGTCACAGGTTTAGTGTTCTGCATCTTTTCTTGCTATAAGTTTCTGTGTAAGAGAATGAGTGTTTAAAAGATCTGAACCAGAGAGTATGAACTTGAAATAAATAAAAATGAATAGAGAGCTTTGAGGAAGTAGAATAGGTTTCAAGAGCTTTGTTCCTCTGATATCATCTGTGTTTTGAGAGAATTAGAGAAGGATTCGACCAAGAACTCCAGAAATAATCTCAAGAACATGAAGAACAGCAAGAGAGAAGAGACATTTCGTGGGAGAGAGAGAAAGAGAGAGAATAGAGAAGTGAACTATTATTATTAAACTTGATTTTGTGGTAACCACAATTTATCTTTAAATAGATAGACAAGTAACCTAGGAAAATAATAAACAAAGGAGCTACAAGAATAAGACTAATATAAGGCAGGACAGTCCAAATGGTCCCAACTGTCTCAGACCAGAGAGAACAGGACATGACCTAACGTCCCACACAGGCTGTCTCCTTATCTCTACATGTGATCTCTTCCCTTTTCAAATTCAAGTTGCCTTAGACAGATAAGTGGGAACTTTCGAAATGGTTCCTGGTCAGCTTCCCTCTTCTCTTGTCAACAAGGCACACTTATGCCCTAGATTGTATGGAAAACCTTGTGCCTCAAGTAAACTTGAACCAGAATCCCTTTTGCTTATTCTTGCAAGTAACCCTGAATCAGAATGGTCCTTGCTTCATCTCAACAATTGTGAAGTAGAGAGGGGAAATCCCCTTACTCTACCTTACACTCGACAGAAATGCCTTTATATAGGCTTACAAGGTTTTTAAATAATAAACCTAAATCTAATGATTCCTATTAACTTCAGAGGATGGACGGCTGAGATGGGAGTAGACTGGTCGATGAGGAGCTGGTGCAAGCGGTAAACGAAGAAGGCTTGACTGAGATATGTGGAGGAGATTGGCTCGGTTTGAATTCCTTGGCCAGGATTCATTTCATGTGGATAATGCTGGAAAGTAAAAGCACCTTTCCCTTTCCAGCCTGTCTCTTGGACCAAAGATGCCATAGGATATTCTTCTTGCACAAGAATCTCCAATGGTCACAGAGACCCACCCTATTTGAGCCCACACAATGCACAATCTCCTTATGGCCCATTCAGTTCTTCATCTTTGCCCATAAGCTTCTCTTTGTGCCTTGTGGCTGAAGCAACTATGGAAAGGGACTGTACGGACCTCCTGTCCGTACACTTTTTGCCTTTATAATGCACCAACACAAAATGAGCTTAGATGGACGAGTGTTTTTAAGTTTGGGTGAGATGGTCTGTACAGTATGGCCGTACCATCCGTACAATCGATACCATCCGTACAGTCCATACCATCCGTACTACTCGACCCTAAGTTGTGCACACTCACCCATTTGTAACCTAACTCCTCTAAAACCTTCTTCCATGTCTTTTGAACCCATCTTGGACTCTCTCTTAGCTTTGTATAAGCTTTCGGACCCTCCTAAAGTGTTCCAAACACTTCTCTGGAAGTATTTCCCTATTCTTACACCAAAGACCATCTACACTCTCAAAGCTTGTTGTGTCCATTTCATCTCTTCAAGTTAACGTCACCTTCCCTGTCTTAAGGTCCTGAAACTCAACATCATTAGGCCTAAAAACCACCTGATAGTTCAGGTCAATCGTGGCCTTCTTGATTGAAAGTAAGTTAGACGCAAAACAAGGCATATATAAGGCAGTGGATTCTCTATCAAATAACTTAAGGTTTCCTATTCCTACTATCTTCACCTTATCTCCATTGGCTATTATCACATTCTCTAAGGCAGGTCTAACATCACTAATAAGATTCCTATCACTAATCATATGATGACTAGCTCCAGAATCTATTATAATTGGCTTAGAGACAGGGGAATGTGTACTAAACTTCTTGGAGGAGATAATGGCTTTGGCTGCTTGGATTAGTAGCTTTATATCACTGATCCTGATGAGACCATCATTGATCACAGCCTCGTTCCAGTTTTTTCCTTCATTAGATTGACTCAATAAGGCAGAGTACATGGACTTTCCCTCCAAGACTTCTTTCTCAGCCACCTTTAGCTTCTTGGCATGAGTTTGGTTTCTGAATTTGTTTCTTTTATGAGCTAACTTCTGCTTGCTTCTATTGTCTCCATATACCCACAATGTCCTATCTCTCTTCTTCTGCATATCCTTTCCATGATGAACTGGTTTCTCTTCTTCCTTGAAGAGTTTGCGTGCTCCTTGCTCTCTTTGCACCAGTGAACACACTTCTTCTAGGTTTGGAAGCTTGACCTCTCTTAGGATATGCTTTATGAGATGGGTGTAGGATGGATTGAGGTTCAGGAGTAGACTGAAAACCTTGTCTTGCTCATATCTTTCCCTTATGACCTCTGAATCTAAGGAGAATTGTCTAAGTGCATCAAGCTCTGCCCACAGGCTTTTGAACTTGCCAAATACTGATTAAACTCCACTCCCTTCTAGCTAAGGTTGTTGATAATCTCTTGACTTCAAACACACGGCTCAGATTGGAGAGATTCTCATACACTGTTTTAAGACTCTCCCATAGATATTTAGGGGTTTGAAAATGAGAGTAAGCCTCCAATATTGATTCTGAGAGAGAGTTGTAGATGATCTCAAGTGCTTGCTGGTCTTCTCTGGCCCACTTTTCTTCATCTTCAGACCAATCACCTGACTACCCTCTTTAGTCATCCTCTTTGAAGCTTCAGCCCTCATGATGTGGCTGTCCCAAAGTCCATGACTTCCCAAGGTAACTCTGGCAAATCTTGACCATTCCAAGTAGTTATAACCCTCAAGACTTACTGGAATAAGACTTCTTTTCTTCATTTCCATTGGTGGATTTCTTTTACCCAATGGTTAAAGCTATTATCCAGTGGGTAAAGATGTAGAACACATAAATTTTTAAAACAAGCAGCAAAATGAGATTTGCATATGGAAACGGGAAAATAAGAGAGTATAAAAGAGAAGCAATGGAGTTGAGGAACTTAGAGGCTCTGAGAGTTTTGTAAGAGAAACATAGTAGAACAGAGTATAACAGACTATAACAGAGTAAAATAGAGTAAAAACAGAGCAAAAACCAGAGAAAGAACAGAGTAGATTTGCGGAATATAAAGAAGGTTAGGAGCTTAAACCTCTGCTACCATGTTAGAATTATGAACGTATGATGAGAATAGAAGAGAATGGTAGAGTTTGGTTGAGATTGAGTGAAGAACAAAAGAGATGAACTCAAGAACACATTTCTGGACAGAATAGAGAGAGAGATAGAGAGAGAGAGAGAGAGAGAGACTGAGAGAGATTATAGAGAGAAAGGAGGATTCGAAATCCTTGCATTACTTCTGGTCTGGATACATTTCAATAGGCATACAAGAGGACAAGAAGCGTATTAAACAATAATAAATTCAAACAGAGAAAGGGACAGCTCCAAGCATCACTCTCCTCTTAACCCCACATGTGATACTCTCTTGTCATGATGCTCCAACGTCTCTCTCCTTCTTGGGATGTATTATAAATATTCCATAAGTCCCAAACGGTCATATAGTCGTGCACACTCCAGCCTTGCCTTGCAAGTTACTCATGGGTGGTTGTGGGACCATATGTACGGCTATAGTCAACCAACTCCATTTTTTGCATCCAAATGATCTCTTCTTTTACATCTGTCCTCTTAATCTCTCTTTTGGTTCTTCATCTCAATATACCTTAGTTTCTTGGTGCCCTCTTTGTCACTTCATGTGATGATTATATCATCCACATAGATTAAGATGACCAAAATGCCTCTTGGACCAGGAAGAGTGAATAGAGTGTGATCAGCTTCTGACTTCCTGAAGCCTCTTCCATTTAATGTAGTACTCAGCTTGTGATACCAAGCTCTTGGTGATTGCTTCAGTCCATTGATGGCTTTCTTGAGTCTTAGAACACTTCCAGGCTTGACCAAGTGCTCTAGACCAGGAGGAGGATGCATGTAGACCTCATTTTCTAGCTTTCCTTGAAGAAAAGCATTCTTGACATCCATCTACCATAACTCCCACTCTAGATTTTTTGCGAGAGAGAGGATGATTAAACTGGTGCAAATGTCTCCACATAATCCTCTCCATATGACTGAGTGAAGCCTCTTGCTACTAGTCTTGTTTTGCGCCTCTCCAGTTTGCCATTTCCCAAGTATTTGATTGTGAAGACCCACTTACTTGAGACTGCCTTCTTCCCCTTTGGGAGCTCACTCTCATACCAAGTGTCATTTATAATTATGGCATTTGTCTCATTTCCAACTGACTATTTCCATTCATCAAGCTCCACTACTTCTTCATAAGACCTTGGAATATATCCTTGATCCAATCCAATGATGAATGCTTGATGTTCAACTGGGAATTGCGCAAATGAGCATACCACTAAAGTTGGATGAGCCAATGCATGACTATTGTAGTAGACCCTTGTGTTAACCCAATTGGAGGGATCCTTCCTAATCCTTGTGCTTCTTCTTGGTGGCTGAACTTAGTCTTGTTCTTCTTCCTGCTCTTCTTCTTCATGATCTTGAGCAGTTTCAGTTGCTTGATCTTCTACACCATCCTGGTCATGAACTTCTGAACCATGTTTCCTTACTATTTCTTGTTCATTGCCCCCTTTAGGATCAGGATGAGTGACTTCTTCAGCTTCTTGTTCAGTCACTTGAGTAGGAGTAGCTTCTCTGGTGGTTTCCTTTTCCCTTGATAAAATGATTCCAAGATTCTCTAAGATGATCCTCAGGTCATTTGGCCTTATCTGATGCTTGAGATAGATTTTTGAGCTCATCCCAATTCTTCTCAGCATAGAATCCTTTTACTTCCATAAATTTAACATCTCGAGATACAAGCACTCTTCTTCTTTTAGTATTGTAGCACTTGTATATCCTATCTGTGTAGAAGAGTAGCCTATGAACATACACTTCATACTCTTTGCTTCTAGCTTGTTCCTTTTGCTCTCCTGGTATCAACACAAATCATACACATCCAAACACTCTGAGGTGATGAATGGATGGTCTAGTTTGGTTCAACACTTCATAAGGAGAGATATCCTTCAGCACCTTAGTTGGGATCCGATTAATAAGGTAGCATGTTGTCACCACAACATCACTCTAGAATCTCTTAGGAACATTGGCATGGAACATCATTGATCAAGCAACCTCCATGAGATGTGTATTCTTTCTTTCAGCCACTCCATTCTGCTGAGGTGTATAGGTGTGACATGAAGCAATAATAAGGTTGAAGCAATAAGGAACAAGAGAGAGGTGAAATTCAAGTTAACTTAGAGTGCAAGCATGTTCGTACAACTTGACTTACAAGTCTGTCCGTACAGCTTGACCTAAGAGTGTCTTGGAAGGCAAGTAAAGGAATGGGACGAGTTTAAATATCTTCTCTGGTCTCCCTAAGCTCTGGAATAAATTAAACAAGTGGAATCAACTTGCTGGAGCCGTTGGAGGGTGGTGACAAACCAAAGTCACATGTTTTTCCAAGGAAGAAAGAAACAAATGAGCTGTCCTTTTCTGTCCAGTTGAGTGTGCCCTGCTCATGTTGACATGACGAAATTAATGACAAGGAGAAGTTATGAAGAAGATATTAGCACACAATTTGAAGAGAAGAGGTGAAGACTGTCCGTACAACTCACCAGCGGTAACCTAACTTGAATTACAAGTCAAGTAAGGTATCCTACGTGCCAAACACTTGCCTTAAAGGTCAAAGAGAAGTTGGGTGTTTGGTTGACCAGCTGCAAGATTGAATGGATTTAACTAAGGAGATCACATGTTCTGCTTAAGGTTTGAATCTGTCCAAGACCTGTCACTATCTCTTGGCCAGAGTGTTGTCCTCTTGTGTATTATTTTACTCTTGTTCTTGTCTTTTATGTTAGGCAAGTTGCCTATTTAATGTAAACATTCAAAATGAATTAATCTAAGGAAACAGATTTCCTCTTACTCTCTCTCTCTCATTTTCGAAATCTCTCTCTTCTCTCTCATGTTTTTCATGTTCTTACCATAAAACTCTGTCTGGTTCTCTAAAATCACATGGTATCATAACATTTATGCTCTTGACACTATAAGAAAATATTTATATAGTGACTAAGTTTTTTATCACAATATAAAATTTTTCATCACAATATAACTATTGTAACGTATTTATAACTGTTTGTAAACGGTTGCAATACTGTAGTCACAAATTTTTATGGTTGACAAAAACGTAACAAATGTTGCGACTAATTTTTTCGAAACTATTTCATAGCAGATTACGATGATGAACAAAAGTATCAAAATGGTCACAATTATCAACCAATAATAACGTACCAAAATCATTATATTATGCGACACTCATTGCGTTTCAATTTCGTCTTTAATTATGACAAAACATTAGTCTTAAAATGTTACAGTAAGGGATTGATAACTCGTCTCCTATGTGTATGTGCTTGTGACCATTGTACAAATAACTCTGTCATGCTTTATTGCTAAATATGCCCCTCCAATTGGTCTGAATTAGTTAATTATTTATCATTTTATAAAAGCCATAACTATTTACTAAAATTTTGATACGTGTAAATATATATATATATAAATTGACTACTAATCATTCATTCCTAAATTTGATGAAATTTATCTTTAAATTAATGGTACAAGCTGACTATATTATTGTCACAACCACTATGTTTTGTAGGCAATGTAACATTGTTATCCCACATAACTAAAAATAAACATCTACGAAAGTAACATATATAATAATGTAACTGGAGAAAATTTTATCCTGATAACAGTCTTAGCCTTTGTGGATCCTTGCTACTAGTGATGTGGGATGAGGCTCGCTGAAGAATGACCCGGTGATGCTCTGCGATGGGGTAGGTTGTAAAACACGAGTGCTCCAGATCTGTTCTTATTGTTCTCTCTCGGACTGGAAGCACATGACAACAAGGTGACACCATTGATTTGTGGTTCTTCCGACAGATACGAAGGCTCATATGGTGGTCAGAGGAACTCCGATAATAGCAAGGTGGTGCTGGTGGCTACGCCTTGTCTCCTCCGGCGACACATACTGACTCATGAAGAAGTTAAGAAAGATAATATAATGGAGGAGAAGAGCAGGGAGAGAAAGGAGATGAGCGTAGGTAACATGGTTAAAAGAAACGGCGCGTCCCCTCATTTTTTTATGGCTGCAAAGGGTTGAATATATAGTTTGATTAATGAAGACACGAGAAAAAAAAATTGGGCTTTATTGGGCTGGAAAATGTAATTAAAAACTAACCACAATTCAATCTCATCACTCTCATGTAAACGAGTGTTTAAAATGTTTTTAAAAAGGGAAAACAAAATCCTTGTCTCACTGAACTGTTTTGATTTAACATAAACACAAAATAATAATCACATGCTAAAAATCATAAACTTATTTGTCAAAAGTTAAGATTTTAATCTAACAAATTATGAAAATCAATTTCTAAATTGAATCATGTTCTCTAAATTACTAAACAATCATTTCATAATAATTCACTGAAAGCTTTATAGTACAAAGTAAAATCTCATTTTTACTATAAATTTTATATACCTGTGAAAAGTATAATAAAAATAGAATAATTATTAAAAATATTCTTAAGGTTAAGCATGTTTAAATTACAAATAAATCATTATTGAAAACTAATATATATAAACTATATATTAATATTATTATAGTTTGTGACTAAATGTAGTAGCTATATTATAACTAATTATAAATTAAAACAACGTTAATAATTTAGTCAAAATTAGTTAGAGCAAATATAGTCACAAAGACGTCACACCTGTTTTGTTGCTTATTTTCGCCACATTAATGTTACAATTTTTGACATAATTTGGTTACAACTTGGATCGTCACTGAATTTTGACAAAATTACTACTATATTGTGACCTAAATATATAGTTTTGTTATGTCACAAATTTGTGACCAATAATTTTTGTCTCAAAATTCCGTCACAATAACTCAAGTTTTTGTAGTGTGAGACCTATTCTCACTACTCTATTATACTTTTTCCGCAAATCTCCTTCTTTTACTCTGATATATTTCAAAAAAATTTATTTACCCACTGGGTAATTTCTGTTCTTGAGCTGTTATTGAGTTCTTTGAAAAAAAAATGTCAAAAATGGTGGTGACTTTTGATCAAAAAAAAAAATGGTGGTGATTCTAGTTACTCTCAAAGGAGCTAACTATCTTTTGTGGTCGAGACTTGTCAAGACTTCTCTTGGAAGCAGAGGGCTTTGGAAACATGTTGCTGGAGGCGAAATCCCAAAGAAAACTATCCTAGGAGAGGATGGAGAAGAAGTTGTGCTTGCTGATGATGGAATATGGGGTCAGGAGGATCTCATGGTGTTGTCCATCATTCAGAACAACCTAGAAACTTCAATACTGAAAGCTTACTCCTACTGTGAAACTTCTAAAGAGTTGTGGGATACACTTAAAAAGGTATATGACAAGAGCAAGATGTAGTCTTTAGCGTTTTACTGACCCTAAACCCTTCATACAGCCAACTGATAGAGCATGTCCTGAGGGAAGGCAAACTCCCAAGCGTGGAAGGTGTGTGTGCCTCATACAGAGAGAACAAGCAACCCACACATTATTTGAGAAGATAGACAGCCTGCTTATCTTACAAAGAAGTCGCCAGGTGTAGAGGTGTTTCCTGAGTATAAGAAGATTAAGAAACATCATAGAAAAAGGAACCTGAAGCCACAAAAGATGGAGATCAAGTTGGCTAGGATCTTTCTCAAGAAGATTGAGCATCAAACAATTGAAGGGAAGACCATGTATTCAGCTTCCATTAGTGACATGAATGAAATAACGTGGAAAAAAGAAGCTTGTGTGACCAGTATTGATGGACCAGTGACCAGGGGCGACATAATCTCCTTCATCAAATCTGCTAAGGCCCTTATCTCACCAAAAAAGGCTGGTACACACTCTGTTGACTCTAAACTAATCATTATAGATTCAGGAGCTAGCCATCACATGATTAGTGATAGGAGTTTGATTAGTGATGTCAAGCCTTCCTCATGGAATATAATTATAGCAAATGAAGATAAGGTTAAGATAGAAGGGATAGAGAATCTTAGGTTGTTTGATAGATAATCATCTGCCTTATATATGCCTCAGTTTACATCTAACTTGCTGTCAGTAACGAAGACTACTGTCGACTTGAGTTTTCAAGTTGTTTTCAGACCTGATGAGGTCGAGTTTCAAGATTTAAATAAAGGGCGGTGGATTAGAAGAAGACACAGCCATGATGAACTTTTTCACCTCCAAAGAACAGAGCCTTCTTTCTGCATGGCCAGTACAACTACTGAGGTTGATAGCAACACATGGAATACTAGATTGGGACATTCTCATGCTAGAGCTCTAAATCTTATGCTTCCTAGTGTGGTGTTTGAGAATGATGTGTGTGAAGCGTGTATATTTGGGAAGCGTTGCAGAATATTTTTTCCAAGGTCTAGCACAATCTATGAGAAGTGTTTTGACCTTTTTCACTCTGACGTGTGGACTGTTAACCTGAAGTGATAAATCAACTCACAAAAGGTTTATGTGCAAAGCTTGGGAAAAACCCATTTAGAGCCTGATCAAGGTCTAAAGTGGGTCCAAAAGCTTATGCAGAGCTAGAACAAGGTTTAAGAAGGGTTCACATTCAAGGAAGAAGACTTTGGAGGAGTTTGGGATCAAATCGTTGAGATGTGCAAAATTAAGGCGACAATACGGACGGCCGTACGGACTGTGCGGACCGTACGGACGTGATCGACCCAAAATGCACTTTTCTTAACCTTTCAAGCCATTTTAGGATTGTGCAAAATCAGGGATCAAAGTTTACGACCAAGGAATCCGTACACTCCTCTTTCACGATGGCTTGGGTCACAAGGCAAGGGTTTGGGCGTGTGATACTATCCAAGGAAGAAAAGATCCATTTAGCATCTCCAAGATGCCTTAGGAAGCAACCATGAAGGTGCCTTTCTTCCCAGTCCATACGGAGCCACTCTTGTCCACTCGTTCAGTCAAGTATCCAGCACTTGATAGGCTGTCCAAGACCAGACCACGCCTCAGCCTCTCATTGGATTCGCATGTGAGAATCTTGGTCCAAGCAATTCAAATTTAGGCTCATGCTTCCTTTGATCATGCTTACTCTGATATTTTTGTAAACCCTTGTAAAGAATAATCTCCCTATATATATCCTTGTATGTCAACATTAATAATCAAGTTGAGAGTTTCTCCTCTTCATAGGCTCTTAGTCTCTTATACTCTCTGTACTCAAATCTCTGGTTCCTTAGTCTCCTAATCTCTCATATACTCTCTTAGTCTCTCAAATCTCTCATGAATCTCTTCATCATTCTAATCAGTCTCTTTCCCATTCTCATCAAGTATCATCCGCATCATCTCCATCTTTGTTCTTCATCACTCAAGTACTTGAGCTTTGAAAACTTTCATGGTATCAGAGCCAGGTTGCTTAGACTCCTGGTGAAGCTTTCGCAACAGTCACAAGCTCAAAAGATCACTCCTTTAGAGATTCAGTTCATCTGTATCTAAAGACTACACCTTTGAAGAACAAGAAGACAATTTAGCTCATACCAACCTCTAGATGTTGTCTTCCAGAGCCATTGTCATTCTAGTCATCATCAAAGGTCCCAACTACCTTCTCTTGTCACGCCTGGTGAAGACAGCCCTTGGTGGAAAAGGGTTATGGAGCCATTGCATCTCTGATGCTCTAAACCCTTCCAAAGTTGTCGCCTCTCAAGAGAGTTCATCCAGTGGTGATACTGGTTCTCTTACTGTCTCGAAAGAGAAGTGGCAACAAGATGACTTCATGGTCTTGTCCATTCTCCAAAGCTCTTTAGAAAGATCTATCCTTGAAGCCTACTCATACTGTGAGAGTGATAAAGAGCTTTTGGGAACCTTAAACAAGATCTATGGGAACATCTCTAACCTCAACCGAGTGTTTGAAATCAAGAGAGCCATCAACAACCTGTCCCTAGAGAATGAGGAGTTCACTGTGCATCTGGGAAAGTTCATAGAACTTTGATCTGAACTAGAGATGCTGAGTCCTCAATCTATTGACCCAGAGGTGTTGAATGAAAGAAGGGAGTAAGACAAGGTGTTTGGTCTGCTCTTGACCCTCAGTCTTACCTTCAATGACCTTTTCAAACATATCATAAGGTCTGAGAAGCTTCCCACGCTTGAAGAGGTTTGTTCCCAAGTCCAAAAGGAGGAAGGGTCACACGGATTGTTTGAAGCAAAGGAGAGTCCTCTCCTTGCATCACAAGTTAAAGCAGTTCCTCAGTCCAACAAGGCGATTTACAAGAGGGAGGACAAAAGGGGTCTTAAGTGTGAGCATTGCAAAAGGGATGGACATACCAAGGAGAGGTGTTGGGTACTAAACCCACATCTCAAATCTGCCAAGTTCAGATGAGCCGTGTCCATGGAGGTTCAAGGAATCAGCTCGGATTACTTGGGTTGTAAGCAAACCTCCTAAAACCCTTAATAAGAGCTTGTGTCTTTATTAGGTTGTGCATTGAGTGATGTTTATGTCCCATGATCTCCTGGCTTGTTTATTGCATTGTATTGTGTTCCTGGTTGCTTATGCCTTAGCTTATCCATCATAAATGTCTTGAAGCATTTAGAAGATTGTCTAAGCTCTTGCATCATGGTTTTCGATAATCTGCTTTGCATAAGCATCAGTGTGGTTGTTTAGTAATGTCTTGTGCTTTGCCATAGTTCTAATCATCATGAATGTGTTGTAGAAATTGTAGAATGTCTCTGCTACTTGCATCATGAGTGTTAAAGCTGTTTTGCATTCACAAGCATGTCTCATACTGTCTAAGTTCAATCCGGATGCATACTGGTTCTAATGCCTTTGTTTAATCCATCAGTGTTTGTCTTGCATCATTGGTTTTGATTGGAACTGGTGTGCATAGTTCCTTGTACCTCTCAAATTGAACCTATTGCATTAATATAGTATTGCTAAAGCTGTTGCTTACATCCATTGCTGCATGAAATTAAAGCCTAAAGTGTCAGTGTATTGTTGAAAGCATACATTGCACTTTAGAGATTGAAAAGGGTTTGATCTTGTTCTTGTGATTAGCTGGTTTCAAGATCATAGCTTGTTGAGGCTTTGGTGATCAAGCTGGATGTGTGATCTTGGTTTGGTCCCAATGGGATGATCTAATCTTCCATTGAGTTTGTGGTGATGTTAGTTACACAAGAAGTGATACAGTGACAAACCAAACCAAGGTGACAAGATAATGGTCTAATGCCATTGCATATCATCACTGGACGAGTCAGTCCACAAACTACAGGAAGTGTAGTGTGATTGAGTATGCAATGAGAGGTTGATGCCATTGTATGATACCACTTGGACGTGTTAGTCCCAAAATCTACAAGAAGTGTAGAGTGGGATATCATACAATGATAGACTACCTTGTGAGGGCTCTTAAGGTGATTCAAACACCATTAGTTCCTGGTATAAGGAAGAGAGCCAAAACTCACAAGGGTTAGGACATCATGTCTTGTGAAGACTGATGGTTCCTTAAGACCATGGAATTGCATACACTCATCTCACAAGCTTAGCTCCTCCCCTAGTCTCGAAGTTAAGCTTGAAGGGGAGTCTTGATATGCATGATCCATGGTCCAGTATCAAGCCTTGCAAGGACTTCAACAAAGGATCATCCAACCGGGTCTAGGCAGTGGCGTGTCTATTCAAAGAGGCTGTTCAGATCAGTCTTGGTTGTGTGTGCACAAAGCTTAGTTCAATGCAGCCTCTATAGTGAGGTGGTTGAAACTGAAGCTGAAGTATCTACACAACCTCCCATAAAGTTGGTGTTGCCATGAAGAGGTTGCAACTGGCTGAGTATGAGGGATTCAAGTGACAAACCAGTCACTCCTCATCCAAACAAAAAGAGAAGTAACTTGAACTCAAACTAATTCAAGTCATTCATCATTTCTTCTTAAATCTCGAAATGGTTCTTAAAATGCTTGAATAGATTGGTTCAGATTGTTATGGTTATATGGAATGAGTTCTAGTGTATTTGTCGTAGTTAAAACCATCATTGGTATCTTGCTTCATTTAGAAGATTGTCTAAGTTGCTAGAATCACTGGTTTTGTTTAAACTATTGAGATTTGCTTAAGTATCTTATTCTTGTGAACATTCATGATAAGTAGTGATGCAACTTTGGGATAATGTATCAGGTACCATTACCATTGCTTGAGCCTCACTGAAGATGATCATGGTCGTTTCCTAGCTTCTCTAAGATGGCCTTGAAGTCAGATGAGAGGGGGAGACCCAAACCAGGTCTATGAAGAAGTCAAGCCGAGTTCTATTTGTGTGCAAGCCATGTGTTGTTGCTTCACGAGTTTAGGCCACGATCCAGAGTTCTTTATGTCCAACCACACTTGTTCTAAAGCACAAAAACTCAATGGTCAATCCCTAGGCCTTGAAGGATCTTACTCTTTTCCTTGCTAAGGTTTTATCCCTAAGGAGGGTTTTCTTTGATAAGGTTTTTAATGAGGAGAGACTTTAGGGTTCCAAGCTTGACTTAGGATCTCTAGAGTCAAGCTTGAGGGGGAGTGTTAACCTGAAGTCATAAATCAACTCACTAAAGGTTTATGTGCAAACCTTGGGAAAAACCCATTTAGAGACTGATCAAGGTATAAGGAGGGTCCAGAAGCTTATGCAGAGCTAGAACAAGGTTTAGGAAGGGTTTACATTCAAGGAAGAAGACTTTGGAGGAGTTTGGGATCAAATGGTTGAGATGTGAAAAAATAGGGCGACCGTAGACGTGGTCGACCCAAAATGCACTTTTCTTAACCTTTCAAGCCATTTTAGGCTTGTGCAAAATCAGAGATCAAAGTGTACGGCCAAGGAATCCGTACACTTCCATTTCACGATGGATTGGGTCACAAGGCAAGGGTTTGGGCGTGTGATACTATTCAAGGAAGAAAATATCCATTAAGCATCTCCAAGATGCCTTAGGAAGCAACAAGGAAGGTGCCTTTCTTCCCGGTCCACACGGAGCCACTCCTGTCCACTCATTCAGTCAAGTATCCAGAACTTGACAGGCTGTCTAAGACCAGACCACGCCTCAGCCTCTCATTTCATCCGCATGTGAGCATTCTGGTCCAAGCAATTCAAATTTAGGCTCCTTCTTCCTTTGACTCCACATTCTTACTCTGATATTTTTGTATACCCTTGTAAAGCACAAGCTCCCTATATATATCCTTGTAGGTCGACATTAATAATCAAGTTGAGAGTTTCTCCTCTTCATAGTCTCTTAGTCTCTTATACTCTCTATACTCAAATCTCTGGTTCCTTAGTCTCCTAATCTCTCATATACTCTCTTAGTCTCTCAAATCTCTCATGAATCTCTACATCATTCTCATCAGTCTCTTTCCCATTCTCATTAAGTCTCATCTGCATTATCTCCATTTTTGTTCTTCATCACTCAAGTACTTAAGCTCTTAAAACTTTCATGGACTTCTCCTTGTCTATCCAGAGTGATGCTACCATAATCAGCCTAATCAGTTTCAGACTCAAAGTAGGGAGACCAGTGAATGGTTTGGCTAAGCTACTGTTCAAAGCTTGGCTAAATGGGCAGTTTCAAGGCCTTATTGGGATGATTTATGAAGTTCTGGATAGAGAGAGAATGAGAACTCTTTATACAGCCTTGAGACAACTTGAACAAGAAGGATTCAATAAGCTGATCAAACCAGGAGCAGAGAAGCGTATCATTGTTTTAGATGGAACTGATTTGGCGAGCAACAAAGAAGAGATGAAGAGCAATGCACCTGAACTCAATATGAGCTTAAATATTGCTATTGTATTCCAAATATGCATGGAGAACAAGGCAAACACGTCAAGAAGGAGATGGATTGGGTTAGATTTGAAGTTGGGCGAAATAAGGTTTTTTCGGCCCAAAAAGAGAGTTGCAACCAGAATATTGATACACTTATTTTCTTGCTGGACCAACAGGAGGTGGAGGATCTAATTCCCATTAGGAGACACTCCAAATCAAGTTCAAGTCGTGGCAAGGAGAAAACCAAAGAAGAACCAGCTTGTTGGTTTATTTCCTTATAATTTCAGTTTTGTAAACCAAGTTCTAATAGGATTAGGATTAGTAAACCAATCTTAAATTGGATTATGACATCCTAAACCAATCTGGTTAAGGATTAGGGATTTATTTTAGGCATTATAAGCCTCTTTCACATATTTTTACTCATGCAATCAATCAATAATTCTTTTTATCAAAAAAACGTTTGTAGTCTCTTCTCTTGCCTCTTTGGCGAGCTGAGTCTTGCTGGTGAGTAACATCCAGAATGGGTTCTCCAATTTAGTGTGTAATATCTAGATCAGAAGCATTGGGGTATCAGGAGTCGAGCCATCCCTTTTGTTTCCCACATCAATCCACAAGCCTTGAAGCAGATTGAGTTCTTGATTCTCTGTTTGCAAGGATTATCAAAGCGTTTACCCACCTACAAGTGATCCAGGGAATTACAGCTTATCCAGGGCCGTACCAAGTGGTATCAGAGCCTCTTGAAGGTTAGGGTAAGAGATTTTAATCTGGTTTCATCAACTGCACACGATTTTTGTCTCTTTGGTAGCTGATCTACCACCAACATCGTTTGGAAGAGGAGAAGAGTGACAGAGAAGTGAAACTACCACCAGTAAGAAACTAGGAGACTTGTTGGATTCGTTTCTAAGATGTATCCTGATGTTTTTGTTGGAGGAAGATGTCCCACAGCTTTTATATCATGGGCTGAAAGCATAGACAACTTTATCTTGCAGAATCAAGTACCTTCACAAGAAAGTCTATCCTTTGCAATTATTCTATTGAGAGGAGAGGCTAAAGCATGGTGAAGGGAAGAGGAAAAAGCACGCTGGTATGAAGAAGAACAACTTGAAACTTGGGATGAACTTAAATTAACCATGAGTTTTAGGTACATACATGGTTTTCAATGGGAGGAAACTGAGCCACCATTCTCACAACCAAAGACTCCTTTACCCACGGCTGCAGATGATAAGGAAGGAGAAACACAAGTATTGTGTGAGCTCGTGCCTGATCAATTAAAACAAGAAGAAAAAGTGCTTGGAGAGTCATCTACAACTCATGAATTGGCGCTTGTTGTGATTGATCAAGGTGAAAGCTTTCAGTCTTTAACTTGTAGTTTACTGACCTGGTCTACTTTATACATCCATTACAGCTTATTGGAGCATCTTAGAGTTGTTAAGAGCTTGCAGCAAGTCGTTTTTGAACCATGAGGAAGCTTGAGTGTCAGTAGAAGGCACAACAACAATTTGGCTCAGAAAACAGTTTCATACAAGCTTGATCTGCAAGGTTTCTTCACTTCTGAAGAACAAGATTTGAGGTCAAATCTTTTTGAAGGAAGAGAGGATGGTGTGATCCTAAGTAGCTTCATTAAGAATAGAGGATGAACTTGAGGCAAGACGTCCTTGATCAGATCCATAACTAGTCAGAACAAGCTGATAAGGGAAAAGGAAGAACTTGCTCATGCTGAGACCAAATAAGGATCACAATAGAGTATGGTGATCACATTACTCGTCCTCCTGATCCTATTGAATGTAAGAGTCTAGTGGAATGGAGATGGACATGTGTATCTTGGAGAAATAGCAAGAGCACTATCCTTCTTGACTGCATTGGGTTACTTAGACCACAAGACTATTCTATAAGCTTCTCGCAGGATCAGAAAGGATCAATGCTGGATTCTTATGAGGCTATGCAGAGAGAACATGCCAACAAGTCTATGAGGAACACGTGGGTTGAATACACCAGGAGGAAAGCAGTCAGTTTCAAGCTAAACGAATTGGAGACACCATCTGCTTTAGGAGTTGGTTGTAATGATCAATGCTCATGGAAGTTTTTGAGGCATGAAGATGGTCTACAATACTTTGTATTCAAGCCAAGGGAAGAGTTGTGTGTGTGCAAGGACATGAAACAACTTGTGCTTAAAAGAGCCAAGAGTTTGGAGTTGATTGTTCAGGGTACTGCCATCTTACAAGGCTTGGATTTAGGTCAAATCCTTTTGAAGGGAGAGAGGATGATGCGACCATGATCAGCCTGATCAGTTTCAGACTCAAATTAAGGAGACCAGTGAATGGTTTGGCTAAGCTACTAATCAAAGCTTGGCTAAATGGGCAGTTTCAAGGCCTTATGGGATGATTTATGAAGTTCTGGATTGAGAGAGAATGAGAAATCTTGATACAGCCTTGAGACAACTTGAACAAGGAGGATTCAATAAGCTGATCATAGCAGGAGCAGAGAAGCGTATCATTGTTTTAGATGGAACCGATTTGGCGAGAAAAAAAAGAGATGAAGAGAATTGCACCTGAACTCAAGATGAGCTTTAAAGACCTCTATGGTATTCCTAATATGCATAGAGAACAGGGCAAACACGTCAGGAAGGAGATGGATTGGGTTACATTTGAAGTTGGGTGAAACAAGGCTTTTTCGGTCCAAAAAGAGAGTTGCAACCATAATCTTGATCCACTTGTTTTCTTGCTGGACCAGAAGGACGTGGAGGATCTAATGCCCATTAGGAGACCCTCCAAACCAAGTTCAACTCATGGCAAGGAGGAAACCAAAGAAGAACCAGCTTGTTTTGTTTTCTTTACTTGTAATTTAAGTTTTGTAAACCAAGTTCTAATAGGATTAGGATTAGTAAACCAATCTTAAATTTGATTAGCACGTACTAACCAATCTGGTTAAGGATTAGGGATTTAGTTTAGGCATTATAAGCCTCTTTTACGTTCTTGTACCCAGACAATCAATCAAGTTTTAGCAATCAAAAACGTTTTCTTTCTTCTCTTCTCTTGCTTTGGCGAGTTGACACTTGCTGGTGAGTAACATCCATCGTGGGTTCTCTGTTTTAGTGTGTCATATCCAGATCAGAAGCCTTGGAGTATCAGGAGACGAGCCATCTCTCTTGTGTCCCACATCGATCCACAAGCCTTTAAGCAGAATGAGTCTTTGATTCTCTGTTTTCAAGGATTATCAAAGGATTTACCCACCTACAAGAGATCCAGAGAGTTACAGCCTATCCAGGGCCGCACCATAGAGAAAATCACAAATACTTTGTGACCTTCATTGATGAGAAGTCTAAGTACACTTGGGTGACATTGATTCAATCTAAGGACATAGTTCTGGAAGCCTTCAAGAATTTTCATACCCATGTCTCGAATCATTTCAATGCCAAAATCAAGATCCTTAGGTTTGATAATGGTGATGAGTACACAAGCCAAACATTCAAGCATTACCTTTCTCAGCATGGGATCAGACAAGCTGTCTTTATACTCCTCAGTAAAATGGGGTGACTGAGAGGAAGAATAGGCACCTAATGGAAGTAGCAAGATCAATGATGTTCCATACTAATGTTCCAAAGAGATTTTGGAGTGATGCTGTGATGGCTGTTTGTTACCTCATCAACATAATTTCCACTAAGATCCTCCATGACTTGTCTCCATTTGAAGTAATAAACAGCAACAAGCCATCTTTGGACCATTTAAGAGTATTTCAGTGCCTCTGCTTTGTGTGGATACAAGGGGAACAGAGGAGCAAGCTAGATTCCAGGAGCTCAAAAGCTATGCTCATTTGCTATTCTCCAACACAAAAGGGTTATAAGTGCTATGATCCAGTGGCAAGAAAGGTGTCAATATCAAGAGATGTAAAGTTTGTGGAGGCTAAGGGCTACTATGATTAAAATAGTTGGGATGAGTTGAAGAATCTATCCCAATCAGCCTCAGATAAAGCAAGCAACCTTAGAAGAGTAATGGACAGTCTTGGGATCAGTATGCCTGAAGAAAAGGTTGAGCCTGAGGCTAAGGAACCTAGAAGTGATTCTACTGAGGTCAAAACAAATACTGATGTCAATGAGGTTCCTCACCTTGACCATGAGGGGGGAAATCAAAATCAAGCTGAGACACAGCATGAGAATTCAGCACCAACGCATGATCAAGCTGAGCAACAAGAAGAAGAGGGTTCAGTGTTAAATGAAACTCAGTCTTCTGCTGATGAGGAAGTACCATATGAAGAAACACAACCACCACAAAGAAGAAGTACTAGGATCAGACAACCGACTTCAAACTAGATCAACACGAGGGTCTACTTCAACTCTCAAGCAGTCGCCCATCCTATACAAGATTGTGTTCTCTAGCTCAGTATCCAAAGGAACATGTAGAGTTCATTGGAGAATTGGACCAGGAGTACATCCCAAGGTCTTATGAAGAAGCTATGGAACACAAGGAGTGGAGAGACTCGGTTGGAAATGAAACCAATGCCATGATAATTAATGACACTTGGTATGAAGTGGAGCTTCCAAAAGGAAAGAAGGCAGTAACAAGAATGTGGATCTTCACCATCAAGTACAATGCTGATGGGACTGTAGAGAGGTGCAAGACAAGGCTAGTAGCAAAGGGTTTTACTCAGACATATGGGGAAGACTACCTTATATATTTGCACAAGTAGCCAAACTACACACAATAAAGATAATTCTAGCTTTGGTAGTCAACTTGGAGTGGGATGTATTGCAAATGGATGTAAAGAATGCCTTCCTACAAGGAGATCTTGAAGATGAAGTCTATATGAGACCACCTCCTATTCTAGAACATCTTGTCAAGCCTGGAAATGTTCTCAGACTGAAGAAAGCCATCTATGGGTTAAAGCAATCACCAAGGGCCTGGTATCACAAGCTTAGCACCACTCTCAATTAAAGAGGGTTTGTCAAATCAGAAGCAGGTCACACACTCTTCACTCTCACCAGTCAACAAGGGTTTATAGTGATCCTAGTGTATATGGATGATATCATCATCACTAGAAATGATAAGGAGGGTATTCTCTTAACTAAATCCTTTCTTAAATCATCATTTGATATCAAAGACTTGGATGAGTTAAAGTACTTCCTCGGGATTGAGATATACCGATCTAATGAAGGGTTGTTTCTATCCTAAAGGAAGTACACACTTTATTTGTTGAGTGAGGCAAGAGATCTAGGAGGAAGAGCAGCAGGGACTCCATTAGAAGATGGTTACAAGGTGTTGTGTGAGAGGGAGATTGAAGATAAGCCTTATGAAAACATTAAGCATAATAGAAGAATGGTTGGGAAGCTCATTTACCTCACCATCACTAGACCAGATGTGTGTTTTGCAGTCAACCAAGTCAGTCAGCATATGCAAGCTCCCAAGATACACCATTGGAACATGGTGGAGAGGATTCTGATGTACTTGAGAGAAGCACCAGGAAAAGGAGTTTGGATGGGTTGCCACAAGAGTACAAAGATAGTTGGGTATTGCGATGCTGATTGGGCTGGAGACAGGGTGGACATGAGGTCTACAACCAGCTAATGTACCTTCATTTGATGCAACTTAGTAACTTGGAAGAGCAAGAAGCAGAAGGTAGTATCATGTTCAAGTGATGAAGCAGAATATAGAGCAATGAGGAGGCTTACTAGTGAGCTCATTTGGATCAGGAACATGCTAAAGGATTTGGGTATAGAGACACCATCGCGGATCACAATGCATTGTTATCAAGCTGCAATACTCATAGCACAAACAATGTGTTTCATGAGAGAACCAAACACATTGAGGTGGATTGTCATAAGGTCAGGCAGGCTGTGGAGCAAAGGATCATCCTACCATGCTATACAAGAAGTGAAGATCAGTTATCTGATATCTTCACAAAGGCTGCAAGTACTAAAGTCTGTGAGTTCATTCATTCAAAGCTTGGACTCATAGACCTCACATGTCACTGATCTCCCCTCCATGAAGTGTTCTATTCTTTTTCCTTGGCTTGGGTTTTCTCCCAAGTGGTTTTACCTAGCTGAGGTTTTAATGAGGGAATGCTTCATGGCTTCCAAGCTTGACCCGCCCCTATGGTCAAGCTTGAGGGGGAGTGTTGACATGAAGAAATAAATGACAAGGAGAAGTTATGAAGAAGAGATTAGCACACAATTTGAAGAGAAGAAGTGAAGACTGTTCGTACAACTCACCAGCGGTAACCTAACTTGAATTACAAGTCAAGGAAGGTATCCTACGTGCCAAACACTTGCCTTAGAGGCCAAAGAGACGTTGGGTGTTTGGTTGACCAGCTGCAAGAGTTTGAATGGATTTAAATAAGGAGATCACATGTTCTGCTTAAGGTCTGAATCTGTCCAGGACATGTCACAATCTCTTGGCCAGAGTGTTCTCCTCATGTGTATTCTTTTACTCTTGTTCTTGTCTTTTATGTTAGTCAATTTGCCTCTTTATTGTAAACATTCAGAATGAATTAATCCAAGGAAACAGATTTCCTCTTACTCTCTCTCTCTCTCATTTTCGAAATCTCTCTCTTCTCTCTCATGTTCTTCATGTTCTTACCATAAAACATAAAACTCTCTCTGGTTCTCTAAAATCACAGTCCAGAACAGAGCATCTTCAGAGTTCATTTGTTTATTAATTCTTATTGTCTGTCTACCTCTATTTAAACACACCTTTGTAACCTAATTGAAGCAAGGAAATAGTTTCCTCTTATTTTTTTTTTCTTGGTCTCACGAATCTGCCTCTCTCTCCTTCTCGTACTTCAAGTGTTCTTCATTTTATCCAGTGTTCTTCACGAAACCAAGCTCAAATCTTCTCATTTTATCATGGTATCAAAGCTTTATACTCTGTTCTTGTTGCATTTTTTCTTCAAGATTCACTCTCTGTTCTTCTGGGTTCAAGAGAGTGAAAGATGGAAAACCAACAAGTCTGTTACCATACCTGTGACACTAAAGGGGATTAACTACCTCTTGTGGTCCAGATTGGTGAAAACTTCCCTTGGGGGAAGAGGATTATGGAGTCATGTCTACACTGGAGAAGCTCCAAAGTAGACCGTCCAGGAGAAGATGGAAAGGATATAGTGGTGGTTGATGAATAAAAATGGATGCAAGAAGATCAGATGGTGCTCTCTCTCATCCAAAACTCTCTGGAACCAGCTATCTTGGAGTCTCATTCATATTGTGAGCCTGCCAAAGAACTATGGGAAATTCTCTACAAGGTTTATGGAAATGCTTCCAACCTTACTAGAGTGTTTGAAGTAAAAAGAGCAATCAATGCTCTCAGTCAAGCAGACATGGAGTTTCAAACTCATTGGCAAGTTCAGGTCCTTGTGGGCAGAGCTGGAGATGCTCAGACCACACTCTGTTGACCCCTCTACTCTGAATGCTAGGCGTGAAGAAGATAAGGTCTTTGGGTTGCTGCTGACTCTCAACCCCGCATATAATGACCTCACCAAGCATATACTGAGAGCTGACAAGTTGCCTACCCTTGATGAGGTTTGTGCGCAAATTAAGAAAGAGGAAGGGTCATTGGGGTTGTTTGGAAGCAAGGGAGAACCGGTTATGGTCCATCAAGCTGAAGCAGTGGCAAAGAAGGGAGTTATAAGCAAGATGATAGGAAGGTCTTGATATGTGACCATTGCAAGAAGAAAGGTCATATGAAGGACAAATGCTGGATCCTTCATCCTCAGCTAAAGCCAAACAAATTCAAGGAGCCACGATATCATTTAATGGATCCTAGAGCTCACTTCTCATGTGATGGAGTTGAACCTGCCACTCCGAGCTCAGTCTGCTCCAATGCTGGTATGAGAAGAGCCATAGCGTCTACATCAACCTAACCCACTTCAAGGAACCATCAAGATTAATCCATCAAGATGTCTGACTTAGATGCTCTCATCAAAGCCTTGAAAGAACACTCTGGTAAGCCTAGAACTCTTGGTATCTCACTAAATGCTTCTCACATCGGTGGTTGCTCTAAAAACATGCTAGACCATTAGTTATAGACTCTGGTACTTCTCATCATATGATTATTGACTCAAGTCTGATTACTAATGTAGAACCAGCCTTAGGTAACGTGATGATAGCAAATGGTGATAAAAGTCCAATAAGAGGAGTAGGTGATTTGAAATTGTTTGACAAAGTATCTAAGGCATTCTACATGCCCACTTTTGCTTCAAACTTACTGGCTGTTAAGAAAGTGACTAATGACTTGAAGTGTCATGTTACCTTCACTCCTAATGATGTCTATTTTCAGGATATTGAATCTAGTAAGTTTCTTGGTAAAGGTCTGACCAAGGGGGACTTGTACCTGCTTGAGGACACTCGACCAGCTTCTGATTTACTTGTGCTTTTAATTCTGTTTCTGAATTCCCTAAAGATGTTTTGTGGCATGTTAGACTAGGACACCCTCACTCTCGTGGCTTGAACATTCTGTTGCCTAGTGTTTCTTTTAAAAGTGATTGTGAGGCTTGTATTCTAGGAAAACATTGTAGAAGTGTGTTTCCTAAATCAATGACCATCTATGATAGTTGCTTTGATTTAATCCATTCCGATGTGTGGACTGCACCATGTGTATCTAGAGATCAACATATATATTTTGTGATTTTTATAGATGAAAAATCTAAGTACACATGGATCACTTTGTTGCAATCAAAAGATAGGATGTTAGAAGCCTTTAAAAATTTCCATAGTTATAGAACTAACCATTTCAATGTTAAGATCAAAATTCTTAGATAAGATAATTGTGGTGAATACACTAGCACAGCCTTCAAACAACATCTAGCTTCCCATGGGATTATTCACCAAACCAGTTGCCCCTACACGCCCCAACAAAATGTGGTGGCAGAAAGGAAGAACATACACTTAATGGAGGTGGCCAGGAGCATGATGTTCCACACCAACGTACCTAAAAGGTTTTGGGGAGATGCATGAAATATTTAGAGAATAAGAGATTATAGAGACTAGTTTAGACAGAAAAGAAGAGAATCAGATAGAATAGAGAGTTTAGAGAGAGAGAGCTGTGTAGAGAGTTTCATTTCAGCCAAGAGAGAAAATGAAACCTAGAACTGTATAATGTTATTGATACTGGACACAATGTTTATATAGAGGAGTTACAAAGGTTTCCAAAACCAAAAGGAAGAACAACTTGTGGACAGAAAGAAGAGGGGAGCGCGTAATTCAAACGGTCGACCAAGGAGAGCCACAAGAAGAGTATCAGCATCTTTGGTAAGATGCTGATCACTTTCAAGCCTGTCTGCGCCTTATCTACAATCCTTTTTACTGGATAGACCAAGGTAAGTAATGTTAAGCGTCCCTGGTTACTTCTTGTTTTACCCGGATGATGTTTTACCCTTGGTCTAGTATTTTGGGTCGACCATGATCTGTTCGGACATGGTCGACACAAAACCTCCCCAAACCTTTCTCTTCTTCTCACCATCTTTATCCTAATACTCCTCTATGATTCTAACTCTTCATTACACCTCAACTTAACACTCCCCATCAAGCTTAACCATGTGGAACAAGTTGAGCTTGGAAGGCTATGAGGTCTTCCTCATTAAAAACTTCACCAAGGAAAACCCATTTGGGATAAAAAGTTGATGAGGGAAAAGAGTGAAGACCCCATAGCGGGGGATTAGCTAAGTTGGGTCACATTAATGAGTCCCAACCGGCCATGGATGGACTCCATTGTCCTTTGCCTAGCTGCCTTGGTGAACACATCAGCTAGCTGATCCTCACTCCTCGTATAGCATTGTAGGATCACTCCTAATCCAATCATCTGCCTCACGTTATGGCAGTCGACCTCAATATGTTTGGTCCTCTCGTGAAATACTGAGTTGGTGGCTATGTAGATGGCTTCTTGGTTGTCACAATGCATTGTCATTGGAGTGAACTGCTCAATGCCAAGATGTTTCAAGAAGCCTTTGATCCAGAGTAGCTCATTTGTCATCTTCAACATTGCTCTATACCCGGCTTCAGCACTGGTGCAGGACACCACCTTTTGCTTCTTGCTCTTCCATGTAACTAGATTACCTCCAATGAATGTGCAGTAGCCAGTAGTGGACTTCCTATGTGCTCTATCACCAGACCAATCCGCATCACAGTAACCAACCACTTTAGTGTTGTTGTTGCATCCCATCCATACTCCTTGACCAGGTCATCCATTCAAGTAGTTCAGGATCCGTTCCACCATATTCCAGTGGTGCTCCTTTGGAACTTGCATGTGTTGGCTCACCTGGTTCACACCAAAAACAAATATCATGACGTGTGATGGTTAAGTAGATTAACTTACCGACTAGCTTTCTATTAAGCTTGGCATCATGAAATGGTTTGCTATCTTCAATCTCCCCCTCACGAGGAACCTTATACCCATCCCGCATGGGCATCCTTGCTGTCTTCCCTCCTAGTTTACCTGCATCTTTCAAAAGATCAAGTGTATACTTCCTTTGGGACATGAACAATCATTCCTTAGATCTACAAATCTCAATCCCAAGGAACTATTTCATTTCTCCCAAGTCTTTAATTTCAAACACAGATTTAAGATAATCTTTAGTGGCTTTGATACCTTCCTTGTCACTCCCAGTTATGATGATATCATCAACATAGACTAGGAGGACAATGATACCTGATGGAGAGACAAGGGTGAATAGGGTGTGATCAAGCTCAGACTTGATGAAGCCTCAGCCATTCAGAGTAGTGCTCAACTTGTGATACCAGGCTCTCGGAGACTGTTTCAACACATAGATAGCCTTCCTCAACCTTAGCACATTCCCTAGTTTCACTAGACTCTCAAGACCAGGAGGGGGATACATATACACCTCTTCTTCCAGATCTCCTTGCAAGAAGGCATTCTTCACATCCATTTGCCATAAGTTCCATCCCAAGTTGGTTGCAATGGACAAGATAATTCGGAGAGTATGGCGCTTTGCCACATGAGCAACGGTGTCAACATAGTCCTCTCCATAGGTTTGGGTGAATCCTCTTACAACCAGTCTTTTTTTTCCTCCTTTCTATCTTCCCATTTGGTAAGTACTTGATGGTGAAGATCCACCTACTAGTAACATCCTTCTTCCCTTTCGGCAGCTCACTCTCATACCAAGTCTCATTCTTGATCATTGCACCTGCTTCATCACCCACTGATTTCCTCCACTCTTCATCCGCCATCTTAGAGAACCTGTCTACTACCACAAAGATAGAATCCTTGTTTCTGATCTTTGGCAATCCGACAAAAAAAATCCATGGAAATGTCTACCCAAGGCAGGCCAGGAATAGACAAAGGAATGTATAATCCATGAGGATGTAACCTGGATTTTGCCTTGAGACAAATGATGCACCTTGCAGAGAACTTCTCTACATATCTTGTCAAATGTGGCCAGAAGAAATGCTCAGCTACCATGCTTAGAGTCCAAAATGTCCCATGAGGCCTCCTCCATGTGCTTCTCTCAGGATCAGATCACGCATTGAACCTTGTGGGATGCACAGTCTCTTATCCCTGAAAAGTAACTCATCTTGTTGGAAGAAGGAACCAAATGCTCCTTGTCTACACTGCTTGTAGATGTCTTCAAAGTCAGGATCCTCTCCATACTGGTCCTTGATGTGTTCAAAACCCATAACCTTAGCCTCCATCAATGATATAAGCGCATGTCTCCTGGATAAGGCATCAGCTACAATGTTCTCTTTCCCCTTCTTGTACTTAATCACATATGGAAATGATTCTACAAACTCTAACAAACGAGCATGCCTCTTCTTCAAAGTTATGTGTCCCCTCAGATACTTGAGTGTCTCATGGTCAGTGTGGATCACAAACTCCTTGGATATGAGGTAGTGTTGCCAAGTCTCCAATGATCTCACTAAAGAATACAGTTCCTTGTCATATTTGGGGTATATGAGTGTTGCTCCATGCAGTTTCTCACTGAAGAATGCTACTGTTCCCCTCCCCCTTGAGTTAACACAGCTCCTATGCCTATTCATGCGGCATCACATTCAATCTCAAAAGTTTTGTAAAAAGTTAGGCAAAACAAAAACAAGAGCATTAGTTAAACTAGTTTTAAGTTTTTGGAAAGCTTCTTCCTGTTCAGTTCCCCCATTTGAAGGCCACATCCTTCTTGATCACTGATGTCAAGGGGGCTGCTATGGTGCTGAAGTCTTTAACAAATCTCCGATATAAACTTGCCAAACAATGGAAACTCCTCACATGGCCGATGGTTGTTGGGGTAGGCCAATCTTGCACTGCCTTGATCTTCTCTTCATCTACCTTCAGTCCCTGTGAACTAACAACAAAGCCTAGGAATACCAGCTGATCAGTGCAAAAGGTACACTTTTTAAAGTTAACATATAGGTGTTCTAGGCGCAGTGTTTCCAAAACCCTTTCAACATGATCTTCTAAACTAGTGATATAGATTAAGATATCATCAATGTAAACAACAACAAACTTACAGATGTATGCCCTTAAAACATGGTTCATGAGGCGCATGAAGGTGCTTGGGGAATTGGTGAGGCCAAATGGCATGACTAGCCACTCATAGAGACCTCTTTTGGTTTTGAAGGCAGTCTTGCACTCATCAACTTCCTTCATTCTAACCTGATGATAACCACTCTTCAAATCTATCTTTGGAAAGGTAGTGGCACCACTAAATTCATCCAGCATGTAATCAAGTCTTGGTATTGGGTGTATATACTTGATGGTTATGTTGTTGATGGCACGACAGTCAACACACATCCTCCAAGTCCCATCTTTCTTTGGTACTAACAGAACATGAACATCACAAGGGCTTAGACTCTCTCTGAGGTATCTATTATCCATCAAGTCCTGCACATGCTTCTTTAGTTCTTTGGCTTCCTCCGAGTGTTGGATTTTCAGAGTGTAAGGTTTTTGTGTGATGAACAAGCCTCTAAGGCTGATGAACTCGAAATGAAGATGAGAGAGGATCTGGTTTGCTTGTGTTTACTTGGATCAGAACCATAGACTAAAGGAGATTTGGATAGGTTAAGAAGACTAAGGAAAGGGTAGACTAAGAAGGATTTCGATTCAAGAACACTAAGCTTTTCATTTAGAAGTGGAGAGGGGTTTTCCCCTTACTCTCTTGAGAGATACAACTCGATATAGATCAGTATATATAGAGAGATAAGAGCTACAACAAGGCTAAACCTAAGCATGTGAGGTCAACAAGACTAATTCAAAATACATGGTCAGGAATGCACACATGCTTGGACAGGCTGTCCATGGCTGTTGCTCTTCCTTTGCTTTTGGCGAGTGGATAAGGTTATCCATAAGCTATTCCTTTGCTTGGTAAGTGGATGAACTTATTCATACCTCAGCACCTTCCAGGAAGCTCCCTTGGCCGAATATACCAAGGTATCTCTTCTACCTCGCCCAAACCTTTTCTTTAGACCCAAGTCTTTGATCTCCACTTCAAACCCTAAACCTTCCTTTCCTCACATGTCTTGAACCTTCCTTGGGTTACAATTCTGGGTGATTTTAGGGTCCCATGTTGTGACCTAACTTGCCCAAGACTTCAAAAACATCTTCTAATATCAAATGGTTGAGTCTTCATATTTCTTGGTCGAGGTTGGTCCGTACAGATCCGTATGGTCCGTACAGTCCGTACGACCATCCATACACCTTACCCAAACATGGAGTATTTGATCCCATCTCTTCCCTAAAGCTTCCCAAGGACTTCCTTAGACTTCTACTTGATGTTTCGTAGCCCTTATACACTTATCAGCTTCCCACAACCTTCTCCGTTCTTGTTGCATAAGATCTCTTCACACACTCCATCCTCTTTGCTCCATCTCATCTCTCATAAGTTCATTTTCATCTCTTCAAGTTAACACTCCCCCCTCAAGATTGACTCTAGTGATCCTAAGTCAAGCTTGGAACCTTGAAGAGCTTTCTCATTAAAAACCTCACCAAGGAAAACCCTTTTGGGATAAAACCTTGATGAGGGAAAAAGAGTAAATTCCTCAAGGCCTAGGGATTGGCCAGTGGGTCTTTGTGTCTTGGATCATTGTGATGGACACAAGGACTCCGTATCATGGCCCTCACTGTGGTGCAAGTCTCATCCTACTTTTATTGCACACCACTAAGTCTTCTTGAGCTCATATAGCTCATTCCACACTGATCTTGGTCTCTCCCCCTTTCACCCAACCTTCTGTTGGGTTTAAGTGCTCAGATTACCCAGACACAGACTCCATTCCGTACCATCTTCATTTTCAGCTTTGGTTGCTTTGTCTTCCTAAATAACCACTAAGGAATCCATCTTCACAGATCATTAAAGCTTCTCAATACTCCCCCTCAAGCTTGGGACTGAGTCTTTAGGAAGACCTACGCTTGGAAGGACAGCTTCATGATCTTGATCAACACACCACTGCACACTCTCTTCTTGAACTCGCCACATTGAATGGAATGCTGGTAGATGCCTCAGTCTTCTCTTCAACCACCTCACTTCAAAATCCGCATTGATAAAGTAACCTTCTTCACACAGCCAAGAGTGCTCTTAACACCCTCTTGTCTAGACTTGCCAATGTCTAAACCCGTATGGCTTCATCTTCTCCTCTTGGTGCAACTTTGAGGAGGAACCAGGACATGAACTTAGATAATCAGGTAGCTCAATCAAGTCCCCACCTCAAGCTTGAAATGAGTCTAGATTCAAGCTCGAAAGTGAGCCTCAATGAGCATCCAAACCAGGAGCACACTGTGAGAATAGAGAGAGAATGGTGAGAATGATTTTGGTGAAGAGAATCTACTTCTGGTTTAGTTTAGACCAGAAAGACTAAGAATCAAAGAGAGAGTGTTTTTGATAGTTTAATTGAGAATGATGGGATTATGGAGAGCGTTTGTGATCTTCTGGTTTATTATGAACCAGAGACCATGAAGGATGGACGAAATTATGAGTGAGAGTATTTGAGAGTTTGTGAGAATAATAGCTTAAGAGAATAAAGTAATCGGAGATTTGTTGAAGGAAAGAGTTAACTTATCAGTTCAGAGAGCATGAAAGATTATGGAAAGTTTCTGAGTATGAGAGAGTATGAGACTTAGAGAGAATACGAGAGTGTATGAACCAGAGAGAATAATGATGGAGGAGGCTCAATTCTCTTTAGACATTTCGTGGCTTACATGTGGGGGTCTTATAGCTAAATTACAAGACACTCACATAACATACAAGCACATTAAACTACTAATAAAATATGAAAACGTAAATAACTAATTATGTAGAGAAAGAGAGATCAGAGCAGGTTCAGAACTTGCTGCGACAGAGTGGAGCAGGCTGTGGCATTGACTGTGTGGCACTTCTAGAGGAAGAGAAAGTGACTGAAGGAAGAGGGCACATTCAGCTTGGTGTGATAGTGACATGTCCAGCTGCTTCTCCAAAGCAGCCATGTGACTTCTTCTTGTCTAAATAAAACTAGAACTGAGTACTTCCATTCAAACTTGATTCCCTTTACTTATCGTGGCTCCCAACGTCCATTAAGTCTCCCCAAATCCTTTCTTTCCTTGCAAGGTAATTTAGGGCAAGATGAGTTGCTTGTGGAGCAAGACTGTACGGACATATTCAAATCTGCTTGTTCCAGATGCTTGATTTGTTTGCTCCGGATTTACTTGGTCTCTTCATCAACTCCAGCTTTGTTTATTCTTCATTCCAACATTCCCCCTCAATCTTGACCACCGGAGATCCTTGGACATTCTTGGAAATGTGATTACTTGCCTCATTAAAACCCTAATTATAGGAAAAGAGTACAAGCAAACCAGCTAGGGTGACCCTTCCTTATTGGCAAGGAAAAGACGCCACTTCCTTCCTTGCTTCACACACAATCAGGTTCCTCTTGAACCATCTCCTTATTTAACAGCTTGTCTCCCCCTTGCTTTTGGCTTCTTGCCTTCTTCACGGAATGAGATCAACCCTTATCTTTGAAATGAAAATGAGGAGTGTCTTGCCCTCCTGGCTTACACTTGAATCCCTCAATTCATCTCTTTTAGAATGGCCAAGACAAAGTTTCTTGTGGAACCGACTTGTAGATGGGTTTTGCATAGGATTCAGCTGCCTTCTTTGGGATGAAGTGCCTTTTCCTTGCTCAGCCAAGTATTTTTTGGTCGTCCAACCTTTTATTCTTTGCCTTGAATTTAATAATAGGACATTGGATTCTCCTCTAACACCTCTCCTCAAGTTTTTCCTGTGAATGAGAGTATACGATCAAGCTTGAAGCTGAGAGCCAATGACAACCAACAGCTTGAGACCACAGCCCTCTTGGCTTGAATTATGGCCTTTCTCTTTTGAGGAACCTCTTGTTCACCCTCTTGGCTTCAGGTAAGACCTCTTGAGAAATCTCTCCACAACACCAATCTTCATCTCTACCATCTTGGGAGTTGATGAACACAATTAGTCTCCAAAGTGTAGTTGGGTAGTGGGAATTTCTCTCCATGGACAGGAATGTACATTTTCTGTAGGCTCTGAACACATGGGCTTCTTGCTCTTAATTTTAAGGAGGCACAGCTTATCAAGAACCTGAGCTGGTTTTTTGAACCTCCAGCCCATGGGGGCTTATTCACACAGAAGATGTTTGAGGTGTGGATTGACTGTCCAACACCGCTTCTTCTTGATTCCCTCCTTCTTGGCAGGAACACACTTCAAACCCCTCCCATCCTCTTGCTGTTAGTGGGTCTTGGGAATCACAGAATAAGCTTCAGCTTTGTTGGCCAGAGAATAGTTTGAACAGCCTAGCTTTGGTGCTTCTTCAGTGACCTTGCTCCAAAAATGATTTCTCCATGGGTTTTCTTCAGAATTATGGACAAGAGGAGGTGGTTTGGTTTCTTCTTTGGACCCCTTGAAGTCTATGGAGTCGCCATATCAGTTGTAGTCACCATTTTGGAGAGTTTGGACCAGTGGACAAGGGAATGTACCCACCGGTTTTTTTAAGAGGCAAAATTGGGAACTGAAACTTTGATGAACTTGTTGAACATAGATGAGGCTTCCTTTAGTTCAGACAATAGAACACACCTTTATCTTAGGTACTGGTGAGGTTCTTCCTTCCTGGAAGACCTTTGGACCAGTGGATAATGAGTTGCACCCAAGACAATTTTGAAGAGAGATTTTTTTTCAGAGATGATTTTGCGGAAGTGAGAATAGGTTTTCAAGAGCTTTGTTGCTCTGATACCATGTGAGAATAGAGAGAAAATGGTGAGAATGATTTTGGTGAAGAGAATCTGCTTCTGGTTTAGTTTGAACCATAAAGACTGAGAATCAAAGAGAGAGTGTTTTGGAGAGTTTAAGTGAGAATGATAGGATTATGGAGAGTGTTTGTGATCTTCTGGTTTAGTATGAACCATAGACAATGAAGGATAGACGAAATTATAAGTGAGAGTATTTGAGAGTTTGTGAGAATAATAGATTAAGAGATAAAGTAACCAGAGATTTGTTGAAGGAAAGAGTTAACTTATCACTTTAGAGTGTATGATATATTATGGAAAGTTTCTGAGTACGAGAGAGTATGAGACTTCGAGAGAATATGAGAGTGTATGAATCAGAGAGAATAATGAAAGAGGAGGCTCAATTCTCCATATATATTTCGTGGCTTACATGTGGGGGCTTTATAGCCAAGTTACAAGTCACTCACATAACATACAAGCTCAATAAACTACTACTAAAACATGAAAACTTAAATAACTAATTATGTAGAGACAAAGAGATCAGAGCAGGTTTAGACCTGTCTGGGGCAGAGTGGAGCAGGCTGTGGCATTGACTGTCTGGCACGTCCAGAGGAAGAGAAAGTGACTGGACGAAGAGGGCACATTCAGCTTGGTGTGATAGTGACAGGTCCAGCTGCTTCTCCAAAGCACCCATGTGACTTCTTCTTGTCCAAATCAAACCAGAACTAAGTACTTACATTCAAAATTGATTCCCTTTTCTTATCGAGGCTCCCAACGTCCATTAAGTCTTCCCAACTCCTTTCTTTCCTTGCAAGATAATTTAGGGCAAGATGAGTTGCTTGTGGAGCAAGACTGTACGGACAGATTCAAATCTGCTTGTTCCAGATGCTTGATTTGATTGCTCCGGATTTACTTGGTCTCTTCATCAACTCCAGCTTTGTTTATTCTTCATTCCAACACACACACCCAACAGCTTCTGTTAAATAACTGATCCACCTCCATGTCTTCAGCTTCAAGTACCCTCAGGTCACCGGCCTCCTCAAGCTTCAGTGATGACCTTTCCTTGTGCATCTTCATTGAACCAGGAGCACATCACTTTCAACAGCTGCGGTTAAGTTTACTGACTTCATGCACAAGCACCAACAACTCTCCACTGCTTCTGCAATGGGCATTGCCTTCCTCTTTGTTATGGATTGATTTTGAACAAGAGACACTCCTTGTGAACCTTAAACAACACTCAAACTTCAGACAAGATAAGACACACTTGCATTGGGATCAAACCTTGACTAATCATCAAGTTTGATCACCAATGTCACAAGCTTTGCACTTAGAAAGTATCTCATTGTCATTAAGATCCATCTAATGCAAACTTACCACTCGCTAAATGCTATCACAAAGCACTTAGGCAACCATTTCTTGCCTTAAACGACCTTTAGTTGAGGTTGAACCGGCTGGAAAGGGAGCTTCTTTCATGGTTTTGATGGCATGAGAGAAAGCTTTGATCTTTGCGGAAGCTAGGAACAAGTTCTTGTGAACCTGGCTCTGATACCATGTTGGATTTTCAGAGTGTAAGGTTTGTGTGTGATGAACAAGCCTCTAAGGCTATGATGAACTGGAAACAAATATGAGAGAGGATCTGGTTTGCTTGTGTTTACTTGAATCAGAACCAGAGACTAAAGGAGACTTGGATAGATTAAGAAGACTAAGAAAGGGGTAGGCTAAGAAGGATTTTGATTCAAGAACACTAAGCTTTTCATTTAGAAGTGGAGAGGGGGTTTCCCCCTTACTCTCTTGAGAGATACAACTTGAAATAGATCAGTATATATAGAGAGAGATGAGAGCCACAACAAGGCTAAACCTAAGCATGTAAGGTCAACAAGACTAATTTAAAATACTTGGCCAGGAATGCACACATGCTGGGAAGGCTGTCCATGACTGGTGCTCTTCCTTTGCTTTTGGCGAGTGGATAATGTTATCCATAAGCTCTTCCTTAGCTTTTGGTAAGTGGATAACCTTATCCATACCTCAGCACCTTCCAGGAAGCTCCTTTGGCCGAATATACCAAGGTATCTCTTCTAACTCGCCCAAACCTTTTGTTTAGACCCAAGTCTTTGATCTTCACTTCAAACCCTATACCTTCCTTGACTCACACGTCTTGAAGCTTCCTCGGGTTACAAGTCTGGGTCATTTTAGGGTCTCATGTTGTGCCCTACCTTGCCCAAGACTTCAAAAAAAATCTTCTAAGATCAAATGGTCGAGTCTTCATGTTTCTTTGTCAAGGTTGGTCTGTATGGTCCGTACAGTCCGTATGGTCCGTACAGTCCGTACATCCGTACAGTCCGTACTGTCCGTACAGCCGTACGGCCATCCATACACCTCACCCAAACATGGACCATTCGATCCCATCTCTTCCATAAACCTTCCCAATGTCTTCCTTAGACTTCTCCTTGTTGTTTCATAGCCTCTTGTACACTTATCATCTTCCCACAACCTTCTCAATTCTTGTTGCACAAGATCTCTTCACACACTCCATTTTCTTTGCTCCATCTCATCTCTCATAAGTTCATTTGCATCTCTTCAAGTTAACAATAGCTTCACCCTATAGGCTGGTCAGTTTGGTAGTGGAGCTCCTGGAATTAGATCAATCTGGTGTTCTATTCCTCTGATAGGTGGCAAACCAGTGGGTATGTCTTCTAGGAATAGGTCTTGGAACTTCTCAATTAGTTGGACTATGGATGGGGGAAGTTCTTGATCCTCATAACCTGTCAACACGCCTTCCTTAAAGATCATTAGTAGCACCTATGTTTTACACTCGAATGATTTTAAAACTTGTTGGGATGTTATGTAAAGGTTAGTCTTACTTGCCTTGTTACCTTTGTCCCTCTCCTTTTGCATGTCTAGGACTTGCTGTGGAGTCAAAGGAGCAAGGTTGTTCTTGCGGTTGTTGTGAGTGAAACTGTAGTAGTTGGTGCGGCCATTGTGGGTTGTCTCCTTGTCAAACTGCCAAGGTCTTTCCAGCAGAAGATGCCCAGCTGGCATAGGAACAACATCACAAGTCACCTGATCAGCATATCGGCCTATGCTGAATGGAACTACCACTTGTTCACCAATCTTCAACTGAGTGTCATCATTTAACCACTTGAGCCTATATGGCTTTGGATGCTTGGTCTTCTTGAGACCTAACTTGTCAACCCAGTACTTGCTAGCAACATTAGTACAAGAGCCACCATCAATGATCAGACTGCATACCTCGGAGTCTATGGTGCATCTAGTGTGGAAAATGTTTTCCCTTTGAATGGTTTCTGGCTCAAACATAGCGAAATGTAATGCGAAATTGACAATTAAAAATTAGGGGAAGTTCCAATTAAGGAAAGTTCGACCAACCCACAATATGAATGTATATGATATGCTTTTTTGTAAGTAGGAAAATGTAATGTGAAATTGAACTAAGGTAAATGGCAAAACAACCGAGGTAGTTGAGGTTAAAGCAGTAAATCTTTTTGATCTTTTTTAAAAAAAAATATTCGAATACAACTTAAAAGGAAACCGGGTGAGGAGAATGATGTGCAATCTTCTAAAAAGTAAAACTAAACCTTGCTAACTACTCCTAACACTTTTTTTGGAATTTTCGTGATGCAATATGAATCAAACAACCAAATCAACTCGTCTTCTTTCTTTTGTTTTCTGTTTTATAAACTAAGAACTTAAATAACTAACAATGGCAGAAAACAAATACGCAAGAAAAATACTAGATTTCTATGGTTTTTCTTAACAGAATGAAACAAACTAAATAAAAAGGAAAGAGTTAACCTGAGTGGGAGCTTTTCGGCTCTGATACCAAAATGATATGGGCACGGATAGCACCCTTCTCAGACTGAATGGATAGAGGACAAGGATCAAGATTCGGTTGACTGATGGATGATGAAAATGGAATGAGACTTGTGGAGGGGATGGAATGAGATGATATCTGGATTTCTTGTACTGGAAAGGATCAATGGAAGATGGGAAACAACAAATGGTTGTATAACCAACTTTCTATCTCACTGGATGGATGATGGCGTGTAGATGAAGGATGGATCGAAGTTGCTTGTTCGTATAAACAACTCAACAAGTAAAAGAGATGGAGATGGAGTGAATAGATTGATGAACTCTATCTGATGGATCGAAAGTCGCCACAAACTCTATGGAATGAGCTTGATAAGACAAGGTTGCTCTCAATACTGCTTCCCACACACGGAAAGACTTTAGGGTTTAGTTGCTAGGGGCAAATTGACTCATATATTTCACAAAGGTTGAATGATACAAGGCTGCTTATAGGGGCTTATATACTCGCCGATGCAGATATGCCCTTCTAGGGTCTTGAAGCAAATTTATGACATGACTCAATCTTAGGACCTAATGAACTTTGGCTAAACAATGCCTTGACTCTTTATTCAAAAATAGACTAAAAAGGAAACAAAATACTGCAAGAAAATATGATTTGGTTAGTCAAAATATCAACCATATAATTTGGATTCATACCTTTACTTGGAAGGCGCCTCTTGATGTATTTTGAATTGACTAGCCGTTGGAGAAGAGCCAAGCTTGAAGAGTTGTCGTTTGGGGCTTGTCTCTTACTCCTAAACTCACTGTTTCACTTAAGGGGAGAGATGGTGAATAAGGAAACCATCTCTTTATGTGGAATGAATGACCATAGGATAGTATCATCTTTTGGACCGTCTTGTATAACATAAGGAGGAGTTTTTATAACCTCTGATCTGGAAATGGAGAAATTGTCTAGACGGTTTGTGATGTCCTCTAAGTTGGGGTTGCTATTGGCCTTGGCAAACAATCCTTCAATGGCTTCACAGAAGCTTGCAATCACTCCCTTGGTTCTTAATCTTGACCTGGGTGCTTGTCTAAAGGTTGGTATGTTGATATCTGGTTCTATGTCCTCATCACACGAACCCTTGGAGGCAAACATGCTAAGACACCTTTAGAAGAAGTCTACAAGGTACTCCGAGAGGGGGAGTTTGAGGATACACCTTTTGAAGATGTCAAGAAGTATAGGAGAATGGTGGGAAAGCTCATCTACCTAACCATCAGAAAGCATGATGTGTGCTTTGCTGTGAACCAAGTAAGTCAACATATACAAGCACCCAAGATTCATCACTGGAACATGGTGGTAAGGATTTTGAGATACCTAAGAGAAGCTCCAAGTCAAGGTGTCTGGATGGCCTCCAACAAGAGCACTAAAGTGGTGGGATATTGTGATGCTGATTGGGATGGAGATAGAGTTGATAGGAAATCAACCATTGGCTATTGCTCCTTCATTGGAGGAAATGTGGTTACATGGAAGAGCAAGAAACAGAAAAGGGTATCTTGTTCAAGTGATGTGGCAGAATACCGATCTATGATGAAGCTAACTAGTGAACTCATATGGATCAAGGTATTGTTAAGGGACTTGGGCATAAAGATCATGGTGCGGCCTGGATAGGCTGTTCTTCCAGGATCACTTGAAGGGAATAGATAGAGGGTCGATCTAGAGGCTACTAGCACTCGGATCTGTTGATGATCTTCTCTCCTTGGTGATGGGATTGCCTTAGAGATGCGTAGCTACTCAAAGACACATGATTACCCTTTATTGTCTATGATGGATCACGAAGGAATTCCTTTCTTTAGGTGAAGATCAATGTTCCTTTAGTTGAACAGAGAAAACAGTAACAAGGTAAGCAGTAACGAAGCAAGCAGTTTTGCTGAAAAGTTCTGTGTATTGAATGAATGAAACAACTTCACAGCGCGCCCAATAAATAGAAAACGTCCTAGCCCTAATCATAAACCAAGTTGGTTTAGTCTAATCATATTCCTAATCGAAATCCTAATCCTAAACCCAATTGAAATTGGTATACCCTAGACTGAAATCCTAAATTTATTTGTCTTTGTTTTACTGGTTTAAATTAAGTACAAATCAAAAACATGTTAAACCAACAAGCTGGTTTGTCTTCAGTCTTGATTAACTACTTCTATTGTCTCATGTGATCAAACAGAGCCAGTAGAGCTTGTATCTTAGCTCTGGTCTTTGATCTTGTAATAGGTCCAGTTGAGAAGATCAAACCGTCCTGAAGTTGGGCAGTCTGTCCATCAATTTGTTGAAGCTGATCCACCTGATGTTTCTCTTGATCATAATGTTCTTCACGCCAAGCTGAGTCTTAAGTTAGATTTGCAAACTTAGAATCACACTGAGCTGCATTCTGGTCCATCTCCTCTTCTCCACTCGTCCAGTCGGCTACATACGGGTCTACCCGCTCCAGCTCTTCCAATTCGGTTCTTTATTTTCTTTGCTCCTGTTGCTTTTGAATTGAGGCATGGCGGCGTCTGGTTGGTCTACTTGGCTGCTGTTTCGGTATGAGGTTGCATCTGGTCCAATGGTGGCTGCACCATCCCCTCCTCCTTTAAAAGGATTTGATCTCAAATCCGATTCATCTGCAAAAAAGGAATCAAGTTAGAAACATTGAACGTTGGGCTAAGGGTGTACTTACCTTGTAGATCAATCTGGTAAGCATTGTTGTTGATTCTCTTGATCACTTTGAAAGGACCATCTGTCTTTGGCATCAGCTTGGACTTTCTCTCATTAGGGAATCTGTCCTTTCTAAGGTGAATCCACACGAGGTCACCTGGTTGCAGCACTAATTCCTTCCTGCCTTTGTTCTTCTTTCTTGCATACATTTTGGTGCGGTACTCTATGTTCCTCTTGACCTCTTCATGCAAAGATCTAACAAACTCGACCTTCTTCTGACCATCAAGGTTAGTCTGTTCTTTCAAAGGTAAAGCAAACAGGTCTAATAGAGACAATGGATTGAATCCATAGACAACTTGAAATGGAGTGAGCTTAGTGGCTGAATGCATTGACCTATTGTATGCAAACTCTACATGAGGCAAACAGTCTTCCCAAGTCCTAATGTTCTTTTCGATGATAGCACACAAGAGAGTAGAAAATATTCTATTGACAGTCTTTGTTTGCCCATCAGTTTGTGGATGACAAGTAGTTGAAAATAGCAATCTAGTTCCTAATTTCCCCCACAAGGTTTTCCAGAAATAACTAAGGAACTTAGAGTCTCTATCAGAAACTATAGTCTTGGGCATTCCATGCCATCTAACAACTTCTCTATAGAATAGGTCAGCCACTAAAGATGCATCATTAGTTTTATGGCAAGGTATGAAATGTGCTGTCTTAGAAAACCTATCAACCACCTCAAAGATGCTATCTCTACCCATTCTAGTTCCAGGCAGTCCCAAAACAAAGTCCAAAGAGATATCAACCCATGGTTCAGTAGGAATATGGAGTGGAGTGTACAAACCAGTTGGTTGAACCTTGGACTTGTCCTGCTTGCACACGACACATCTTGAGCACACCTTCTCCACTTCTTTCTTCATGTTAAGCCAATAGAAGTGTTCTTGCAAGGTAGACAGTGTCTTGGCTACGCCAAAGTGATCCATCAACCCTCCTTGATGAGCTTCGCTAACATATACTTCTCTCAAAGAGCCACAAGGTACACACAAGCGGTTATCATATAAAAGAAAACCTTTCACTTGATAAAACTTTCCACTAGCATCTTTTTCAGTGTCTCTAAAAACTTCCGGAAACTCTGGATCATCAGCATAACAAGGGTTAAGGTGTTCAAATCCCAAAAGCATTGTTTCCATTAAAGATAAAAGAACATACCTTCTTGAGAGTGCATCAGCTACTACATTCTTCTTACCTCGCTTGTACTAGATGACATAAGAGAATGTCTCGATGAGCTCAACCCACCTAGAATGTCTCTTGTTCAGATTTTGTTGCCCTTTGAGATCCTTAAGAGATTAATGATCTGTATGGATCACAAATTCTTTAGGCCAAAGGTAATGCTGACACGTCTCCAAGGCATACAACTCCTTGGCATAGGTTGGGTAGTTCAATGTGGCGCCTCCAAGCTTCTCACTGAAGTAAGCTATAGGCCTCCTCTCTTGCATCAGCACGGCTCCAATTCCCACTCTAGATGCATCACACTCTATTTCAAAAGTTTTAAGAAAGTTAAGGAGTACAAGTAAAGAAGCACTAGTTAACTTCCCTTTCAGTAGCTAGAATGCATCTTCCTGAGCTTGTCGCCAAGTGAATCCCATACTCTTCTTGATGACTTCAGTGAGCGGGGCAGCAATTGTACTGAAGTCTTTCACAAACCTCCTGTAGAATCTAGCAGGTCCATGAAAACTTATGACTTCCCCAATGGCTTTAGGAGTCAGCCACTCCTTGATAGCCTTCACCTTCTCTTCATCAACCTGTATGCCCTGTGATTTCACAACAAAACCTAGAAAGACAAGTTCATCTGTTCCAAAAGAGCATTTCTTGTAGTTACCATATAGATTCTCTTTCCTAAAGACATCTAATACCTGTCTCAAGTGCTCAACATGTTCTTTCATGGTCTTACTGTAAATCAGGATATCATCAAAGTACACAACCACAAATCGACATATAAGAGCTCTCAAGACATGGTTCATTAGCCTCATGAAAGTGCTAGATGCATTAGTAAGACAAAATGGTATAAAAAGCCACTCATACAATCCTAACTTAGTCTTAAAGGCAGTTTTCCACTCATCTCCTTCTTTCATTCTAATCTGGTGGTAACCGCTCTTTAAATCAATTTTAGAAGAATCACATGAACCATGTAACTCATCTAACATATCATCTAAGCGAGGGATTGGGTGTCTATACTTAACTGTGATGTTGTTGATGGCTCTGCAATCCACCCACATGCGCCAGCTTCCATCCTTCTTGGGTACCAGTAGAACATGTACAGCAGAAGGACTCATGCTCTCCCTGATGTGGCCTTTCTCCAAGAGATCATTGACTTGTTTCTGGAGCTCCTTGGTCTCAACAGGATTTGTCCTGTATGCTGGACGATTAGGAAGTGAGGCTCCTGGTACAAAGTCAATTTGATGATCAATACTTCTGATGGGTGGCAAACCAATTGGATTATCTTCTGGGAAGACATCCCGATACTCCTTCAAAAGACTCTCATTCTCTTTTGGAATAATTGGTTCATGGTAAGAAACATTGGTTAGTAACTCCTTAAACAAAACCAGAATCATGGGCTGTTGAGTGTTCAACTTCTCCTTGATTTCTTTAGAAGAAGCAAAAAGTTTGTGATTACTTAAGATCTTTTCATATCTTGACACAAATGTAACCAGAAGGAGACTAAGAACAGATTTAAGAAAGACTAGACTTGATTTAGACTTATGTGTAAGGGAGATTGATGAAGACTATGAAGAACATTTTGGATACTCGAAAACTAGAGAGAACTTTATGCTTTATTCATCCACTCGGGGTTACAATATATAGAGAAAGCTACAAGGGTTTTCAGAGAGCAAGGGAACAAAATTTGTGGCCGTGGTCGACCTTTTGCGCGCCTAATTCAAACCGAGCCTTCCTAGCCAAGCAAATGGCATCAGCATCTTTGACAATATGCTGATCCTTCCAGCTCGTGCCAGCCTGTCCACGCGGCTCCCTTCTTCCTTTCCAACGATTGGATAAGGTTACCTCTCAAGGAGAGAATTCTGGTTACTTTGGTTTTACCCGAATGGTAAATTCTTGGTCGAGTGCTTTTGGTCGACCTTGTACCGCATGTACGGACTTGTACGGATAAGGTCGACCCAAAACCTTCTCCTCTCTTCTGTCTTTCTCTTAACCCATGTAGATACCTCAACTTAACAATCCTCCTCAAGCTTGACCACATGGAACGAGCTTGGAAGGCTATGAGGTCTTCCTCATTAAAAACCTCACCAAGGAAAACCCTTTTGGGATAAAACCTTGATGAGGGAAAAAGAGTAAAGACCCCATAGCAGGGGATTAGCTAAGTTGGGTTAGATCAATGAGTCCCAACCTCACATGGATGAGCTCCATTGTCTTATGTTTAGCTGCCTTTGTAAACACATCTGCCAAGTGATCCTCACTCCTTGTGTAGCATGGAAAGATCACTCCTAATCCAATCATCTGTCTCACCTTGTGGCAATCGACTTCAATGTGCTTGGTTCTTTCATGAAACACCGAGTTGGAAGCAATATGGATTGCGGCTTGGTTATCACAATGCATAGTCATTGGTGTAGACTGGTATATCTCCACATGCTTTAGAATGGCTTTGATCCATACCAACTCGTTTGTAAGCTTCAGCATTGCCCTATACTTAGCTTCTGCACTAGAACAATAGACCACCTTCTGCTTCTTGCTCTTCCATGTAACCAACTTCCCACCTATGAAGGTGCAGTATCAAGTGGTTGACTTCCTTTCCATCCTATCTCCTGCCCAATCCGCATCACAATAGCCTACCACTTCTGTGCTTCTATTGCATCCCATCAAGACTCCAAGGTTTGGTGATCCATTGAGATACATCAAGATCCTCTCAACCATGTGCCAATGATGTTCCTTTGGAACTTGCATGTGTTGGCTCACCTGGTTCACAGCAAAGCAGATATCAGGTCGTGTAATGGTGAGATAGACTAACTTACCAACAAGCTTCCTATACAGCTTTGGATCATGGAATGGTTGGCTGTCTTCAATCTCCCCCTCACGAGGAACCTTATACCCATCCTCTAATGGCATCTTGGCTGTGTTCCCTCCATACTTACATGCATCTTTAGAAAGATGAATTATATACTTTCTTTGGGACAGAAATAATCCTTCCTTGGATCTACATATCTCAATACCAAGGAAGTATTTCATCTCTCCCAAGTCTTTAATTTCAAAGACAGATTTAAGGCAATCCTTAGTGGATTGTATACCAGCCATGTCACTTCCTGTGATAATGATATCATCAACATACACAAGAAGGACTACCTGATGTAGTCGAGAGGGTGAACAAGGTGTGATCCAGTTCAGACTTCTTGAACCCTTTTCCATTAAGAGTGGTGCTCAACTTGTTGTACCATGCTCTAGGAGACTGCTTTAGACCATAGTAGCCTTCTTTAGCCTTAGCACATTTACCTTCTTCACTAAGTGTTCTAGGCCTCGTGGAGGGTGAAAATAGACTTCATCTCCAAGTTCCCCTTGGAGGAATGCATTCTTCACATCCATTTGCCAAAGATCCCACTCAAGGGTAACCGCAAGAGACAAGATGATCCTGATGGTGTGAAGCTTTGCAACTAGTGCAAAGGTGTCAACTTAATCCTCTCCATACGTTTGGGTGAATCCTTTTGCAACAAGTCTGGTATTCCTCCTATCAATCTTCCCATTAGCCAAGTATTTAATTGTGAAGATCCATCTGCTGGTAACTGCTTTCTTCCCTTTTGGTAACTCACTTTCATACCAAGTGTCATTCTTGATTATTACACTTGCCTCATCACCAACCGAATCATTCCATTCCTTGTCTTTCACAGCCTCCTCATAGGATCTTGGTATATAATTCTCGTCCAAGCTTACCATGAAAGCACAATGTTCTTCTGGATATTGTGTGAACGAGCACACAACATGAGGTGGGTGTTCTACTGCTTGTGCATTGTAGTACACCCTTGTATGAACCCAGTCTGATGGTGGTCTTCTTATCCTTGAGCTTCTCCTCAATGGTTGTTGTTGTTTCTGTTCCACCACACCATCTCCAGACTCTTCCTCCTCTTGATATCCGAAACCTCTTTGATCTTCTTGAGTTTCACCACCTTGATCAGGGGAACCTGAGCTTCCATCTTCTTCTTCTTCTAGTGAGTCAAACTCTCCTCGACCAGAATTAAACTCTTCACGGCTGTCTGTGCTTCAACCTTCCTGGTTTTCAGTGTTTCCCCCCTCATGACCAAGGTGGGGAGACTGTTTGCTTCATTTTTCCCTGTTGGACCATTTCCATTCGGGTTCTTGGTCACTCCAATGGCAAAACCTTCCAAGATGATTCTTAGGGTTGCTGCCTTATCCGAGGTAAAGTCCTTCAACTCTTCCTGAGTCTTCTCTTCATAATACCCCCTTGCTTCTGTAAACTTTACATCCCTAGACACCAGAACCCTTCTTGCCAAAGGATCATAGCGCTTTTATCCCTTTTTGAGTAGTGGAATAGCCGATGAACATTGCCTTTGTACTCTTAGCTTCCAACTTGTTTCTCATTTCCCTCGGAATCAGTACATAGCACAAGAACCCAAAGACCTTTAGGTAGTCTACTGATGGCTTATACTTGTTGAGAACCTCAAAGGGAACTTGATCTTGTAATACCTTTGTGGGTGTGCAGTTGATGAACAACTATAGTCAGAAACAGGAGCAAGCTCTTCAAGCAAATATAACTCGCCCTTGGTAACTCCCTTTCCAATCAACTCGTGGGTCTCAATGTCATGAAATTCCACATCATTAGGACTGAATATAACCTTGCAATTCAAATCAGTAGTGCATTTCTTAACAGACAAAAGGTTTGATCTGAATTCAGGCATATAGAAAGCACTAGAGTTCTTACTAAACTGTTTTAGATTACCTACTCCTCTAATAGGAATCTTATCACCATTAGCAATCATAACACGACCATTGCCCGGTTTAATATCTTTGATCAAATGGGTATCACTTATCATGTGATGAGAAGCACCTGAGTCTACTATCAATGGCTTTGATAAGCTACTAGCAGTATGACAAGTACCATTAGGAGCAGAACAAGTAAGACTTAGACTATCACTTCCATTTTCTATAGTCCTACCAGTTCTATCATTCCTAGCATCATTCACATTCTCTAGTCTACTAGCAATCATTGAAGTGTTACCAAGCGAATACCCATTAAGATTACCAAAAGTGTTACCATTCTCCTTAACCATTTTGATGAGAGCTTCAATGTCAGACCTCCTTAGGTAGTCTTGATCATTGCTCCTGCTGGTACTTCCTTTGTAGGCGACTATGGACTTTCCATTACTTGCTTCCCTCTTCTCACCATCGTTTGCCTTGCTTATACCAGCACCATTTGAACCCTCAGAGATGTGAGATCTGGCTTCCCTCTCCTTCATGAACTTAGCCGGCTTGAGATGAGGGTGAAGGATCCAACATTGACTCTTCTTGTGGCCATGCTTCTTGCAGTGGTCACAGTTCCCATTAAACCTCCTATCATGACTTGACTAATGGGACCGTTTGTCTAGCCTTACAGATCGCTGGTCCATCACATACCTTGGAACCTATCTCTGGTTCTCCGCTTCTTCCTTTTTTAGATCCTCCTATCCTTGATCGTAAATGCTTTCCCCAAACGAATGAACTCCCCGGAAACAATCACCCAAATAGGCCTTCCTATTGGCAAAAATCTTTCTCTCCGTCTATATTTCTCTCTCATGAATTTTACTCTGGAAACTGATGATAGAAATCGATAGAGAGGGCTTCTATTTATAGAGAATGATCGGCCAAGACTTGCCCCACGAACAGGTACAACTTGCTAGCGAATAAGCATGACTTGGTCGATAGGTTGCACCTCTTAGGTGCATGCACCCCCTCGCCTAAAACTGTCCTTGGGTCGATATCAAGCTCAGACAGAAACCCAAACCCTCCAAGCTTAGACCACGGTGTTAACCAAGGATCCACTAGACCCTAGCCACCATGGCCAGACCACCCGGCCCGCCACCGGCCCGTACCCGGACCAACTGCCCAAGACCCGAACACTCTTTCCAGCTGAGTTGAGCTGATCCCTAGCTCGTCCAGCTAAGTGAGATGGTAACTCATCTGAATGAGCTGACTTAAGTCGGACTAACCTAGACTGATCTTTGTCGCGCTACGTTTAGCTGGTTAAGCTAGCCGTTTACTTTTTCTAGCTTCTACAAACCTAACTCCCTTAACTCGTTTATTTCCCTCTCAATTGGTTAAGTCCTAAAATGATTACCCTATCCTGACCATGGAATGCCTGCCTCTTGATCAGAGTGATCTGCAGTTCGTTTTCTTTGAACCATGGCCAGTCACATGATCCTCTCTACGATCGGGGATGTGACAAGGTGTAGCAAGGGAAAAAAGTGGAATTGACAAGGGATATTCTTCGATGAGAAAGGAGAAGCTAGTTCACAGAAAATATGGCATCTGACTCTTTGCAAAGTCCCCATACCAAGTCTGTTCTACAAGTGACTTTGCAAGGCCATTCAGAAAGAGATGAAGTGTGGGATTTAACTGCAAGCCAGGAGGGCAGACAATACTCATTATCATCCCAAAGACAAGTTGTCTTGATATCAACTCATGAAGAAGGCAAGAAGTCAGAAATAAGGGGAGACAAGCTTTGAAATAAGAAGAAAGTTTAAGAGGAACCAGTTTGTGTGTGAAGCAAGGAAAGAAAGTGGCGGCTTACTTGCTTTAAAAAATGGGAACCACATGCTGGATTGCTTGTAATCTTTTTTCCCTAAAATTAGATTTTTACTGACGCAAGTAATATCAGTTCCAAGCTTGCCCAAGGACTCCTATGGTCAATCTTGAGGGGGACTATTGGAATAATAAAGGAAAAGAGAAGAAGAAGCAAAGCTGGTTGAAGATACAATCTGGATCAAGCAAACTTTGACTTCCATGGAAAGATGAAGGTTATCCATACACCACTTGACCTAGGCTGACTTGAAAGGCAAGGAAGGTGTTTGGGAAACTCTTGGACGTGGCCAAAGCTCCAGAAATCTAAGGATACTTGGTTTGAATTCAAATGAAAGGAGCCGGTCTGATTTGAACAAGAAAAGATCACATGTGGTGCATAAGAAGGACTGACCTCTCACTATCACACCAAGCTGAATGTTCAATCTTCCTGCCGTCACTTTCTCGCATGCTGGAGGTTTCATACCAGTCTGCCCCAGCTAGTTCTGAACCTGCCCTGCTCTCTCTTTCTCTACAAAGTTAGTTATTTAAGTTTTTTTTTGTTTTATTAGTGGTTTATTGTGCTTGTAATTTCTTTTAACTTGGCTATAAAGCCCCCACATGTAAGACACGAAATTTCTAAGGAAAATTGAACCACCTCCTTCACTTAGTGTCTTGTTCACAATCTCTCATACTCTCGTACTCTCTGAATTGAAAAGTTAACTCTTTCCTTCAACAAATCTCTGGTTACTTAATTCTCTCAAATCTCTCACAATCCATTCTCACTTGAACTCTAACAAACTCACCCATTCGCTGTTGCCTAGACTCTCTTTGATTCTTTCATTGTCTCTGGCCACGCAAAACCAGAAGCTCATTCTCATCAAAGGCTGTCTAAATCATTCTCTTTCCAGCAGACTCATTCTCTTTGTTTCTAAACTATTCTTGTTACTCTCTTCACCAAACACATTTTCAATTTAATTCTCACCATTTTCTCTCTATTCTCACAGATGTGATCATGGAAAGCACCAAGGAACAGAAGCTTGAACCTGAACCTGAAGAGCTTGTATCTGAGGATGCAACATTGAAGAATGCTTTGAAACAAGAAGAATACATTGGTCTTGGTCGAAGCTTGATCGTCCAAGACACCTTACCATCATTCTATCTATTCCACCTTCAAGCTGATCATATCATCTAGGCAAGTAGCTTATGTGTGCTCTTTTCCTATCTGTCGTTTGTCCCTATGGGTTTTCAAAAGATAAGTTTTTCACGAGGCCATAAGTTGCTTATTATATCTCCTAGATGATTGATCTCGGACCGCCCACATCTCTACCTTATGCTATGTTTTATTCTATGTTTTTCATTGAGTCTCTATGTATTTTCGAGAGGAGCCTCTTGGCCTTCATTCTCTTATGTTTTCGAGAAGCTGTGCATATACATCCTTCTCCCTTTATATTCTGGTCGAAACTCTCTTCTAATCTATCAAATATTTCAGTCAAAAACTTGTTTTCTTCTTCTTAATCATCTCTGCCGAGTTGCTTAAGTTATGGTGTGTAATATCCAGATTTCAAGGGCTTCTTATTTTGTGTGTCATATCCAAATCAGTTGCTAGTGTATCAAGAGTCTCTTCATCCCTCTTGTGTCACCATTCGATCCACAAACCTTGATAAACTTGAGTCTCTGATTCGTTTATGCAAGGATATATCCATACTATCCTGAGAAGCATCCTAGGAGCGTATTATTTTGTATATGAACAACTCGGGAAGGGAAGTTTTCGATTTCTATCTGTTTTCGTTTTGACCTGTTCATCTTCTTAATGAGTTTGAACGGATCTGTGTGTTTGTTGTTGAAATCTGATAGTTTTGATTACTTGGATCACGATTTTCATTTCAGACTCTTCATATCCTTGCTCAGAAAGTCACCGTTTTGTTTCCTTGATCCGAAACTGATTACGTTTGAGAGAAACCGTTTTGTTTCGGTTGATTTGAATCTGTTGTATTCTGTTTTCAACTTTGAATCTAATCCTCAAATTCGACCTGAATTGGAATCTCTTTGTTCCGATAAATTTGATCTGTTTTTATAATTTTGGTTGAGCATAAATCTGTTGATTGAAGTTTGTAGATCAAGTTTATGTTTGTTTTAAGATTGATCGATTATTCTTTGTTGGTTACTTGATTATCATCGAGTTTCTGATTATCAAACTGTTTCTGATTATCAATCTGTTTCTGATTGTAACACTGCTTATTTTTTATTTGTTTGTCGATTTGAATCTGTTTTGGTTTATTGTCTACTTGTTTCTGCAAATCAAAATTTAATCAAACTTTTCTCTGTTCTAATTCTGATTGTTCTGTTGCAATAGAACTTGTTACTGCTGTGAGTTATTTTATTTTCAGGTACCATGGAAGGAGATCAAAAAGGAGAACTAACTAAGGAAGAAAGGCTGTTGCTTAAAGCCATGACCAATCATCTAAATTAAACAATGAAGGATCCCATGAAAAAGATTGTGAAGGCTAAGATGTATGAGTTTCGACATGAACTTCAACATGCTACTGGTCAGAGTCATGAGTCTAGCAGCAGTGGGGGGATAAAAGACGTGAGCATGAAGGCAGAGGCAATCACAATGATAAACTTGCTGATCAAAAGCTGAAAATTCCTCCATTCCATGGCGATGTTAATCTTGCTGCATATGTGAAGTGGGAAGAGAAGTTTGAATTGATTTTCAGTCGTCAACACTATACTGAAAGAAAGAAGGTCCAAATGGCTACTGCTGATTTTTGTGGTTATGCTTTAAGATGGTGGAATCAATTGGTAAAGTCCAGAAGACTTGATGGAAAAGAACCAGTGGAAAATGGCATAAGCTGAGAGTTTGATGCGCAGAGTGTATGTTCCAAGACAGTACCACAAGAAATTACTTCGAAAGCAGTCTAAGACAAGCTAAACCCTTCAGTCTTGGATCTGAAATAACAAGGCAGCATGAGGTCACATCCAAACAATGTTATTGGTTTATCTAGCAACACAAAAATCTGGTTCAGTGAAGAGGACAGAAAGAAGCTAAGTCAGGTAAGTATGGATGTGGAGAAGCAACTCAGGAGGACCAACTCAACACGTCCATCCATTGAAGAACAGCATCAAGAACCAGTACCTACTGTTTCAGAACTCAAAGTGGCAGAACTAGAACCAGCTGTGCCTATTCAAAAAGATCAAGCCAAAATAATATTACCTATCTTTTATAAGGAATAGCAGCCCGTTCAGAGCAACATGGTCCCTTTCAAACAAGAAATAGTAGCAGAGGAGACACCCAGGGAACCTCAGACAGCTTGCAGAATGAATCAAGTAATTGTCTTTGATCCATATGATTTCCAAAAGACCTTCGTATGTTCCTTTCTGATCAGACCTTTTGTTTGGAGAAAGACCAGAGAAGTGGAGCTTCCAAGATACAAAATGGGATTGAAGCATGTTGTATTTGATACTCGAGGATATGTATGGAATTCCAGGAACAAGCTCATATTGATTGATAAGAAATCGGCAACAACAACAATTAACTTTGGTTATCTATTAACATCTGGAGATAAGGTGTTTCTCTTCTCAGCTCAGCAAGAGTTTCTGATGTGAACCTGGAAAGCAAAGGAACTGAGGAGATGGTACACCTTGAGCCAGAGCTTAAAGAAGTCAAAGAAGGAGATAATGAACAGCTTGAACCTGAGGAGACAATGGAAAAGGATCTAAATGTGCCACTTGGTCCAATGGATAGGTTTAAGCCCATTTTCTATCCGAATTTCGTGCAAGAATAAACCAGGAAACTTTTCCTATTTTCAAGTTTGAACTTAGTCTTTGTTTTAATTATTTTGTGTGTTTCCAAGAAGTTGTGCATGTACAGTCTTCTTCTCATTATATTCTGGTCAAAATCTCTGAATAAAGCATCAAACCATTTTCTATTCAAAACATTTCTCTGAATCTCGTTTGATCAAAGCTTGTCTAGTGTATTTTGGATTCGATCCTTATCTTAGAAGTATCTAAGAGATACCACTTGATATGATCCTAAGTGAGAAGATAACGTGCTTGAATACTCTCCAACGATTGTGATGATTAAAATAAGAAGTGGATTGGTTAGATACTTCTAAGAGATGCGGAAAAGCTCTCAGACTATCTAGAAGATGCTTGTAATGTAAGGATCGAATCCAAAATAAACTACACAAGCTTTGATCAAACGAGATTTAGAGAAATGTTTTGAATATAAAAGGGTTTGATGCTTTATTCAGAGATTTCAACCAGAATATAAGAGAAGAATATTGTACATGCACAACTTCTTGGAAACACACAAAACAATTAAAACAAAGACTAAGTTCAAACTTGAAAATAAGAAAAGGCTCATGGTTTATTCTTGCACGAAATTAAGATAGAAAATGGGCTTAGTTTCATCAAGAGGCTTTTGTATAAGTGTTATATGCCCAAGCCTCATTAAAAACGTTTTTTGGAAAAACCCATTGGGAAAACCAAACAAAGGAAAAGAGTGCAAGTCACAACACCTCTCTTGATGAATGTCTTGGATGGCTTGAAACACAACCAGAGTGGTTGGATAAGCACACTCTATACTGCCCTGGATAATTTATAAGAGTTTCTGAATAGCTTGCTGGAATCTTGCTTGTTTAGACCTAATCCTTGGACCAAGTGGCACATTTAGATCCTTGTACTTTGTCTCCTGAGGTTCAAGCTGTTCTTTATCTCCTTCTTTGACTTATTTAAGCTCTGGTTCAAGTGTACCATCTCCTCAGGTCCCTTGCTTTCCAGGTTCACATCATCCTCTCCTACTTGATAAGGATCTGACCTCAAATTCGTTTCTTCTGCATGATAAGGAACTAAATCAGTAACATTGAAGCTTGAACTCATATTATACTTACCTCGGATATCCATTTGATAGGCATGGTTGCTGATTTTTTGGTTCTCCTTTCTCCTGTTGCATTACTCAAACCTGCCTCATACTGTTTGACACACAGTAAGTAACACATAAAATTTTATCATAGAGTAAGAGCAATAGTCCAAATCCTTTTCTGCTTAGTTTTGGATTGTATGTTGCAGCTGGAGGTGCTTCTTTGATGATGTTGAAGCAAGTGATGTCTTGGTGCTTATTATTGTTCAAATCAGGTGGTTTGAATCTCTTATCTTTGTCACGCTTGTAGTTTCTTTTATGCTTCCTAGCTCTCTTATATTCTGCAAATGACTCTTTTGACAAAAACAAGTGCATCATATCTGTGTAATCAGTTATAAAAGAGTTCTTGAAAACACGATCACTTACCTTAGCATGCTCACCTGGTCGCCATAGATAGGATTGGGATGTTCTAAACTCAGAAAAATTCAAAAAAGGCAAACACATAATCACCTGACTTGTAGAATCCATAACTCTTTCACCTGGGAATCTTTGGACATGGTTCTAATTTGACGTGATACCCCGATGAGTTAAGTTTCCATAGCAGTTTGTTTTGTTGCTTAATTCCTTGTGGTTGTTGAGATATGATCCTCGGACTGCTCCTATGTCAAAGCTGGCGGCTTGACAGTTTTCAAGGTTTGTTTGTTGCATCTCCAACTTAGCCAAGGACTCATCATCATTATAGCCTCTCTTTTCAAAAAGTGTAGACTTCAAAAAAGTTTTACCTGTACCAATATCAAGCAAATCAGGTTTCATGCGCTTCTTGGAGTCTAGATAATTACCTCAGGATTGTTGCTTTGGAGTTTGTTGTAGGGTGAATTTATCTGGTGGTCTCTCCTTCATTTGAGAAGAAAATATAAGTTCTTCTCTTGTTCCAGTAACCACTTCCCCATTTTCTTTAGTGAAACCTCCAATTCCACTCATGGGTTTATGATCTCTGCGAAGTAATTTAAACTGATGCAAATCTGGTGGCTTTTCTTTGATCTCCAATGCGTCTTCTACCTCTTTCAGTTCTTTGGCTTTGGAGTTGATGCTGAATGTGTTTCCCTTGATCATTGTTTCTACTCGTTCCTTAAGTCTCTTCATTTTTCCTGTTCCTTTTTGAGCACTAATGGGACAGAACAAGTGCATTATATCTGAAATAGAAACTTTGAAATCAGGGTACTTGAAGATATAACCTTTTGAAGGAGAATCAAGTAATGATCCAAGTGTAGGTTGCTCATACGTCTCTGGAACATGTTCTGACATCAAGCTCATATTTGCTTTATTAATAAGATGGTATCTATCCAGCTTTGATTTACCAATATTCAGAAACTCCATATGAGCGAGCATAAGGTTGTTTCCATAACTTGTTATGGTCGAGAATGAATGTGTTTTCACAATCTTCAAATTCCTTATTATCAAGAAGCAAGGTTTTTTGATCAACTTCCAACTCCTTACGATCCCAGATGATTCTACCACGAACAAAGCACTCTCCATGGATGATACTATTGTGGACATACGCTCCAGGTCTCCACAAGTAGGTATGTAACCTTCCAGCACAATCGGATATAAGTTTCTCTTGGGAAGGATCCAAACCAACATGTTTTGCAAAACTAGCAATATCTTGATGATCAGGTTGACATTTGCTGCGTGGTCTGGTTTATTGGATCCACGACTGTCTTGACTTCATTATCCAGTTGGTTTTGTAGTGAAACTCCCTTCGAGCGAAGATGAGCAACAAATTTTCTCTAGAAGACAAAATATCCCCAAAATCAATTAACTATGTTGCTGTATTTTCTTTAACCGAAATGATCTTGTTCTTGTGACTCCATCTATTTCCTCCAGGCTCAAATACAACATGCTTCAAGCCCAATTCGTGTCTTGACAGCTCCACAGCTCTAATCTTGTTCCAAACAAAACGACTGATCAGAAAAGTACCCAAGAATGTCTTTTGGAAATCACATGGATCAAATACAATCAGTTGGTTCTTTCCATGATCTTCTTGTGGTTCCTTGGGTGTCTCTTCTTCTAAAATATTCTCATTGAAAGGAACGATGACTTCCTGAACTGGTTGCTCTTCTTTCTGAATGATATGTGATGGACTTTTGGTCTTTCCTTCTTGACTAGATGTAGTTGATTCCGGTTCTGCTGCGTTTAAGTCTGATACAACAGTAAGGACTCTTGATTTTGTTCTTCTAAAAATGGACGTGCTGTGTCGGTCTTCCTGAATTGGTTAATCACTTGAAACAACTCTTTTTTTTCCTCCTCACTGAACCAGGAATGTTTAACTGCTATAGCTGGCTTAGAGGCTATCTTTTCCTTACTGAAACAGCTTGTGGCCTTTCTAGATGAACCAACAGCGATGTTTGAAGGATAAAGCTTTGTCTTAGATGCCTGGTGTCGATCAGTGCTCCACTTGTCTCGTTCAAACCTTCTTTGTTGTGGAGTTTCTTTCTTAACAACAGCATGCTTCTGGTTTCTTTCCAATTCATCGAACCCTCTATGATTGTACTCATCTTTGGATCATCTGTTGCATTATTTGTTTTTCCTTTGCTGTTATATGTCATGTCTGAGTTTAAGAAACTGTTTGTCAAAGACGTGACTCATTCTGTCCATAACGTCTTTAAGAAATAGCTTGTCATTCTTGCTAAGTTCTCCCTTAGGCTCCTTCGCCATGTTTCCCTGAGACATATAAGAAGACATACCCAGTAACTAGTTCTTACAGAACAAACAATCAGCTTGCAAACAGAAACATAAACAAACCAGAATCAAACAAACCCTATCAGATCAAAAATCACAAATTCGATTTTAAGAACCCTAATTTCCTTCTCTGAAATTTCGTGAAACAAGTTAAGTTATTTAGCAAGTTCTGTACTTTTTAAGGTATATCAGACCTTAATAAACATGTTTCT